>JAKJMR010017901.1:1139891-1224187 GCA_024449315.1 Daboia siamensis | reverse complement strand
TAATTTGACACAGGCGAGACTCTTAAATCTTGAAGGGCATGACTTGTTATTTGGTTGGCACGCATATTTACTATATGACAAAAAGGTAGATAATGTTTTTAAAATGCATATTTTGAGGAATGCTTTGTTGAGAGTTTGGAAAAAGCACAGACAAAAATTAAATTATAAGATACCGTTATGGGCAATACCCAAACACGCAATAGAGAATATAAATGTTGGATTTAAACATGATGTGATTACATATAAGGAAATTTTGACTTTGGAGAGGAATGTATGGTGTTTGAAGTCATACAATCTTTTACGAGAAAAAAAGATTGTACAAACTTGGTTTCAATATGGACAATTACAAGCCAGGTGGAAAGAAGATCAGAAGATTGGTTTTTTGAGGGATGATGAAAATCTGGTAAAACAAATTAGAAATCAGGGACCAGCGCATATCAAACGGATATATCTTGCATTGATAGAGATTGACTCAGAAACAGAAATTGTTAAGGACTGTATGATAAAATGGGCACAGAACATTCAGGAAGTCATTACAATGGACACTTGGGAAAAGATCTGGGTGAGAAATGTGAAATTTACGCAAGCTCAAAATTTAAGAGAGAACTTTTATAAAATGTTTTACAGATGGCATTTAGATCCTAGAAAGTTAGCAAGTATGTATCCAAACTATCAGCCTAAATGTTGGAGATGTGGTGGCGAAGACGCAACGTATTTTCATATATGGTGGACTTGCAAAAAGATTAAACCATTTTGGATTAAAATCTGGTGGAATATGCAGAAGATATTCAAGGAAAGAATAAAGTTTTGTCCGCAATTGTTCTTACTGGGTATTATTACTGATACTACTGTGTTGGACATTAATTTGATGTTGAACTTAATTACGGCAGCGAGACTTCTAATAGGGCAATATTGGAAGAAGCAAGAACTGCCGACTTTAGAGGAATGGACTTTAAAAGTTTCCAACCTGGCGGAGATGGCAAAGATTTCAGCATATTTGAAAGACCGTTCTCAACAACGATACATTGTGGAGTGGAAGAAATGGATTGATTACATCCAGAATAAATATGGGACTAAAAAGTTTTATTTAGCATTTGAATAAGTATATTGCTTGTAGTCAATTTATAAGAGCTAAAGCGCGAGAGAATTAATAAGTTATTATTGTTAGCATATGGGTGTTTTTGATTGGTTATTTTAATTTTTATACCTTGTATCTAGCTCTGGGAAGTCCGGGGGGGGAGGGGGGAGAGGGAGGGTAAGAGGGTGGGAGAGGGTGGGGGAGGGGTGGGGAATGGGATGTTATAATTAAAATGTATTGAAAAACTTTTTAATAAAAAGAAAACGCAAAAGAAAAAAAAGAAAAGGATAAAGTTTTGTCCGCAGTTGTTTTTATTGGGCATTATTACTGATACTACTGTGCTGGAAATTAATTTGATGTTGAACTTAATTACGGCAGCGAGACTTTTAATAGGGCAATATTGGAAGAAGGAAGAATTGCCGACTATAGAGGAATGGACTTTAAAAGTTTCCAACCTTGCGGAAATGGCGAAGATTTCAGCATATTTGAAAGACCATTCGCAACAACGATATATTGTGGAGTGGAAGAAATGGATTGATTACATCCAGAATAAATACCGGACTAAAAAGTTTTATCTAGCCTTTGAATAAGTATATTGCTTGTAGTCAACATATAAGAGCTAAAGTGCGAGAGACTTAATAGTTTATTGTTATTAGTATATGGGAGTTTATGATTGGTTACTTTATTTTTATACCTTGTATCCAGCTCTGGGAAGTCGGGGTGGGGGTGGGGGGAAGGGAAGGGGAGGGTGAGAGGGTGGGATAGGGTTGGGAAGGGAGGGAAGGGTGGGGGAAGGGATGTAATAAATAAAATGTATTGAAAAACTTTTTAATAAAAAAAAAAAAAGAAATTAAAAGACACTTGCTCCTGGGGAGAAGAGCCATGACAAACCTAGACAGCACACTAAAAAGCCGAGACATCACCCTGCCAACAAAAGTGTGTATAGTCAAGGCTATGGTCTTCCCAGTGGCAATGTATGGCTGTGAAAGTTGGACCATAAGAAAGGCTGAGCGCCAAAGAATTGAGGCCTTTGAACTATGGTGCTGGAGAAGACTCCTGCGAGTCCCTTGGACTGCAAGGCGATCAAACCGGCCAGTCCTAAAGGAAATCAACCCTGACTGCTCTTTAGAAGTCCAGATCCTAAAGTTGAAACTCAAATACTTTGGCCACCTTATGAGAAGGAAGGATTCACTGGAGAAGGGCCTAATGCTAAGAAAGGTTGAAGGCAAGAAAAGAAGGGGATGACAGAGAATGAGGTGGCTGGATGGAGTCACTGAAGCAGTAGGCGTGAGCCTAAATGGACTCCAGAAGATGGTAGAGGACAGGAAGGCCTGGAGGAATGCTGTCCATGGGGTCGTGATGGGTCGGACACAACTTCGCAATTAACAACAACAACAACTGTGTACTAATACAGATGAGTGATTAATGACAATATCCTTTAATGCAATGAATGTGTAATCATATTTCTGTTGAGCAGTATATACATCCACACACAGATCATATGCTGGAAGAAGCAAATGTGGGCAGAATTAAAGTCATACATCAATATAATCACGGTTTCCTATTTTGGGGGCATCTTTTTCCTTTAATTTCTTTCCTTTCTCTAACAGAAAGGATTATTTTTTCTTTCTTTTTGTGAGAAATTGTTTTGCTGGAATTTGTCACTTCTAAAAAGTTTTTGAAATTGATTCATGAATTTGATTAAATTTGGTAGGATTGCAAGTTCCCCACAATATACATCTTAGGATAGCAGTGGAATTATATGGGATTTGGTGTGTTTGAATATATGTTGTATGAAGTCTAATTTTATGCCTTCTCTGAAAAAGAAACACCTTGGAATATTCAAGCCCTGAATGCCTTCCAGCCTTTAGTGGGTTCCCAGAAGGCTATGTGTACAGTTATTCTAGGACAATTCAGTAATTTTTATTTAAGTGATATTTGTATTTTGTTCATAGGAGCAACAGATTTTTATGTCTCTTATTCTAATTCAACATTGGCAGAGTAGAAGCTTTTTGGGTCACCATCATAAATACTGAAATTTTGAGTTAATGAAAATTTTGAGTTAATGAAAATAAATTGAGTGATAGTGCAAGACTGTTAATTCTTCCTTTAGAGCTCTGTGCTGAAGATTAGAGTGAAACTTCTCCACAAGAGTTCTGTTCTTGTTATTGGTTCAGGGTGAATGTGATGACTGTTTTCCTATGACACATTTTTACCTGCAGTGCTATGGATGATACAATACCAAGCACTAAATACCATTTGTTCCAAACAATTCACACATTGAGCCACTCCATGAAATAATCTGATTCAAAACACAGAGGCCCAGCACTAATATGTTCTTCCCTCCATATGGCAGCTGAATTGTTTGCAGTAAGACAAATAAATACTGGCAAAGGAAGGCGTGAGGGAAGCACTTCCTTTTCACTGTATTTTTGCAGTGTATTATAATGCATGCCTATTAAAAATAATAGACTTTGTTCAGTTGTTCATCCTCTCCAATGTTTTTGTTTAAGACTGCATTCATGCATCATTCATAACATATTCCCATTATTTCAGCAGTGTAGTTCCAAATCATTTATGTAGCAATTAAATGTAAAAGATAAATAAAATAACTAAAAATTGGTGATTCTCAACCTAGCATATCCTTCTCTTCTATTCTTAAAATTTCAGAATGTTTTGAAGAACCTATTGCATTACAAAAGGCAGGTTTGATGCCACTGAGTACCTCAAAATAAATAAATACTTTATATTTCTATCCTGCCATAGGTAGCTCCTGTTGATATCAATGCAATTAACAGCTTTGGTGCTCTAGGTTTTGAATGACATGCAAAATATGTTCTATTTTTGTACATTCAATGGCAGAATTATAAGTCATTTTATTTTTTCTCCTATTCATTTGGCCTTGTTGTTTTCTTTCTTTTTTTCCATCAGTTTTTTTTTCTAATATAACCACATCTCTTTTCTTTCAAAGATATCACTAGTTGTGTCTTAAGAAATATTGATAAGAAAGATGAAAAATTTCTGGGTAGTAGACATTGCAATATCTGGAGAGAACAAAAGGAAAAAAGAATTAGAGAAAAACACAATACATAAAAACCTGCAAATAAACTATTCCATTCCATTCTATGACAATACATATCTGCCTATTTCAGCTCCTTGAGAAAAACTTAATATATTGGCAAAAGTGCCAAATCCAGTCTAAATATCTGAATTTGTGTTATCTACTTTCCCCCTTTCTTTCTGTGGGCTGTTTTTTTAAAAAAAGATATACAATATAGTTTTGCCCAATTATCAGAGGCAAACACATGCCTGCTTATTTAAATGAAATATTAGTTGGAAAGATAAATTGTTTATTGGGATTCATTGATTTCCTAATATGTAATTCACATATTTAATTCATCATGAATGAAGCTTTGTAGATTATTTTATTGCAAAATCACATTGATTTTATTTGACCAGAAGAGGGCAGGCTGGTCTTTCAATATCAGGCAGAAAACAGCCTGTAAAAAATATAATAGAAGTTGGTTAGTAATAACTACTGCACACTGAGACTTGCAAATAAAATAAGAACTTGATGGAAAAAGAAAATGTTTTCATAGCAATTGTCCAAGAGGAAAACATCAGACAGAGCAGTGAAGAATAATTTCAGCTAACAATTCCATATAGCACCCCAAACCCTAATTGCCATTACAAATCAAATAAGCTAACATTTCCATATAATAATTTGCTCTATGCCTTAAGATTGTGTTCCAAAAAGTGCTCCAGAACCTACAGGAATATGAATAAAATGCAGATATATATTTCTCTAGCGTCATCTATCAGGAACAATTCTGTTGTAACTATGCTTAATGCAGGGGTCCTCAGTACCCTGGCCGCAGCCCAATATTGAGCCTTAAGCTTTTTAGAACTGGGCCATGTAAGTGGTAGGAGAGCTCATGCATGTGCATCTCTATTTGCACAAGCAGTGGGCGTGCATGTCTGCTACTTGTGCAAATGGAGCTGCATGTGCATGCACAAGTCTGCAGTCACATGGAATCATCCCCTTTCCTGCCCCCACCGGTCTGCAAAGGTGGAAGGGTTGGGGAACTCTGCTTCAATGGACACTTTCACTTGTTCCCTTAACTATAGCCAAGGTCACTTCCTTATGATGCAGCCTTCTTTTCATTTCTGGCCCATACTAGAGCCTGGCAAAGCTTGAAATGTTGTGTTCTGGGGTAAAAATATTTTCCAGTCGCTGTTGACACAAAGTCTATAGCAGTGCTTTATTGGGGACAGGTGTGATAACATGACAGAATTTGGAGGTAAAGTCCCCCAGAACATAAGTGAATGCTTGGTTTATTGGCTTTATTTGCTGCTAACCACAATGCTATCTTCTAGATTAGTGATGGTGAACCTTTTAGACACCGAGTGCCCCAAAAACACCCTGCCCACCCCCAACCTGCCCACTGTGCTCCCACCCTGTCTGCATGCAGGGGCACCTACCATCTCCACAGCCCGCCGCAGATCTCCCAGAGAGCCCTGCAGCACCATGGCAGCCACACCCTCCACCCATGCCCTGCAGCATTATCTATGTGCAACTGGGCACGAGGGCAGAGTCTTCCCTGCTGCCCAGCTGCTATGTCCTTGGCTGCTCTGCTCTGCTCTGCGCAGGCCGCACCCAAGGGCAACTCTCCTCTGGGGGGCTGTTGGTGAGGGGGCTGCAGGGGGAGGTGGGGCTCAGGCAACAGTGGGTGTGTCCACAGAGAGGGGTCTGTGTGCTGACTCTCGTCAACACTGTTCTAGAGGATGTTGGACTATAATTCCCAGTAGTCTTCATTATAATTCGGTTAACTGAAAATGTTGGGAATTGCAGCTTATCCATATGTGGAGGACCAAAGAAATATCCCCTCAACTTTAAATTCTAACATTTAAAGAGAAATGAACAAAATATCCCCATTTTTCAAAAGGCTACCTTATTAGCTATAAAGCTTACAAAGACAGCATAAGTCAAATACTGGTAGAAAATTAAGAGGAAAGTCAAAAAAAATTTCATGCAGTGAAGAATAGAAGGAACAGAGGAAAATCAGGCATGTATGGTAATAGGATTGAATAAGGAAGGGCAAAATGCAAAAATGCAAGTAGAAAAATAGGGACCACTACGGTGGGAAGGTAACAGCGTTCCGTGCACTTTTGGCATCTAGTCATGCCGGCCACATGACCACGGAGACGTCCTCGGACAAGCGCTGGCTCTTCAGCTTTGAAACGGAGATGAGCACCGGCCCCTAGAGTCGGAAACGACTAGCACGCATGTGCGGGGAAACTTTTACCATTACCTTTTAAGGAAGGGCAACAATTTGTTACAAGACACAAGCTGCCCCACTCCAAAATATTGTAACTCTTGGAATTCCCTAAATTGTATTCCCATGGTTGCTCATCAGTGCAGTTTCCCATCATTTTGTTGTCTTCCAAACTGTAACAATCCAATAAAATCCACTTCCTATTGATACAGGACTATTCTAAACTGTTATCTCATTCCCTGCTAGATTCTCCTGCTTGAGCAGGGAGCTGGATTAGATGACCTCCAAGGTCCCTTCCAACTTTGTTCTGTTCTGTTCTGTCCTGTCCTGTCCTATCCTATTATTCCCTAATGATCTAAGCAAACTCATAAACAATAAATGAAGTTCCCACCAAAAGACTGCCTATCTCTAACTAATAGAATACTAATACTGAAAGGAAATAATCCTTAGAGTTTAGCATTGGATTTCCTGACTAGGTGATATATATTTTTCTGCAAGTCATGCTTGATTCCTGGTGTTGTGTGGAGTTGTCTATATAATTTTCTTGGCAACAGTACACAATTGGCTTGCTGATTCTTTCTTCTGGGTTTTTCTTTTTACTTTCTCTTCTACCCCAAAGCCCTGATATTCCCCACTGCCCAAAGTTAAAACAAGAGTATTTATTTCCTGTAATTTTGCAATGTACTAAAACAAAGGATTCATGTTTGGCATAGTTCCAAAATAATTTATAAAACCAAAACTTATAAAGGAGAGAAGTATTTATTCTTTTTGAAAGTAAATAGGAAAGTTCTTATTTTCAGACTGTAAATTCAGTAAATAGGAAAGTTCTTATTTTCAGTTTGAAGAACATATGGTAAACAACGGAATCTAAAAATATAACAGATGTATTTTATACCTTAGTTTTTTCTATAAAAAGATTCTCTTCAAATCTCTAGAAATCACCATGTGTACTGAAATTTTAAGGGCTTCAGTGGGAAATTAGTTATGTTTTGAGTTTCTTGCTGTTTTATTTATATCTTCTCTTGTAATATACAGAAATGTTGAAGCCATGGTGAAGTGGGAATAGGTAAAGACCTGTGTTTTAATTACTTCATAATTTAGATTTTAAAAATTGTTTCCTAAACATAAGAACACTTCAGCATGGGAATCATAGAGTTGGAAAAGCCAATTGAGGTCATCAGATCCTGTTCAGAGCAGGAATCTAAATTAAAGTATCTCCAGAAGATGGTTGTTCTAGTCTCTGCTTGAACATATCTACTGAAGGAATATTCACATCTTTTTTGATAATTGATTCCACTGTCAAATTGTTCATACTGTTAAGAAGTCTTTTTTCTAGTGTTGAAGCTGATTCCTCGCAAATCTATTATTCTGTGCACTCCAGAATGATAGAGATCAACTCTTGACTTTTTTTCTGTGTGATATTCTGTCAGATATTTGAAGGGAACTGCTTTCTCCACCAGCCTCTGCCCCCTGTATCTCTTCTTCCCAAGGCTAAAAATACCCAGCTCCTGTAGTTTTTCTTCATAGGAATTAATTTCTTTCTTTTTTTACTGAACCCAGATTTTCTGAATCTTACTTAAAATGTGTTTCCTAGATCTGAACATGTTTTTTGCATAATACGTTTTGCTAAAAATTTTGCATAATACATTTTGCTAAAAAGATACAACATTTCCACAACTGATTAAAAATCACTAGATTTAAAATAAGGCAATATTAGTCTGACAAGAATTTGAATAGATGTATGCTTCTTCTAGTTATTGCTTTCTTGCTGTTTATTGGACATGCAATTAACTTCAAAGCATAGTATTTGTTGTGTTTATAATGTGATCAAAACATTCCTAGCAATAGGAAAATTACAAGGTACTAAACACACCATATGTTTTTGTGACCTGTAGATTTGCAGTTCTTGCCTTCAGTTATTATACTATATACTTGGATGCTTATTTTCTGTTCAGTTCTACATCTGTAAATATGCACAAATGTGAACAAACTGTCTTTTTGATCCTAGGCATTGCATATAATTTTCAAAAAGAAGACATTAATTTTTTTATACCAGTCTCTTGAGAGAAGCATGGTGTTTCTTCTTGTCCATTGTCACTTTAGCGGTTTATTCATTTAGTTGAATAATTTTTTCCCCAAATCATTTTCAGAATTCCTAGCTTGAATTTCTTTGTTTATGTGTAGGATTCATTTTCCATGAGCAGTATCTCTTCATAGTATTGTAACTCTAAAACATATTACAATTGGCAAAGCAAGGACAGCATGATTGTCTGAGATAAAATCAGCCAAGGAAAATACAGATTTATGAATAAAATTGCAAAGCACTCTTTACTGGTTAAGGAAAAGTATGGCATGTCCTTGTAGATATCAGGAATTGAACACGACCTCAAAAAAGTTCTTTTTTTTTTAACCATTGGGAACAAGTGTTATATGTTCTAAGCGTGTGATGCCTGACACATAGTGATATATAGTAACTATGGAAATCTACTCTGGCCAAATGTTTTTAAAACTTTGTTAGAAAACCCTAAAATGCTTCAGAAATTTTCAAGCATTTCTTAATGGACATTACAGCAACACTGAATGATCTTTCCTGAAAGGAACTCTGTGTTCACTATTTTTTTGCAATATGCAGCTACTAAGCAATTTAGAATATAGTTTAGAGTACATTTCACTCAAAGCAAAGTATAAAATACCCTGCATAACTGAGTATGCAGATTCTCCACTGCCTAACAAGACTTTCCTGCAAATAGCCTGCATTTTCTCAGCTGATACTTGAAAATGATTTAGATTATGCTAGACTACCTATAACCCACTGGATCCTTGTTTGAGAGAGATTCTCTTATCTAACCATAAAAACAAAAGGATTATGAATCCAACTTCCTGTCATGTTCCCTGTTGAGTGTCCCTGTGGGAAGCTGGCAGTGAGCATTGGAAACCCTCCCTCCCTCGGTGCACAAAGGGACTGAGCCTTTTCTCCATTGATTTCTCCTTGCAAGCTTTCCATAAGAAAGATGAAAGAATGTTGAAAATGAGGATCACATGACTGTGGCTGGTTGAGACAGCACAGTTGTGATGCTCAACAGAAGTTGTACAGTGGTGCTGAAGTGGACAATTTCATTCCCTTGGGAGTAATGAGTCCCAGCATTTTCTAAGTTAGCCCATTTGAATTACCTTTGCTGACAAAGTTTTGCCTTATGATGCAGTGGTTCACTTGAGTTAAGGTTATAAAATATTTCTGTGTTATTTATAAATAGAAAATGGCAGAAACACACATACAACTCTATTAATGACAAGTTTTGTGGGATTTGACTCTGGAACCAAACAAGTTAATACTGTATTATTTCCATTTAAATCTCCCCTGTACTTTATAATATGGCAGTAATAATATTTATTATAGTATTTTAATCAGAATGCATACATTGCCCTTTTACTGAAACTGTTCAAAGCACATTTGAAGCCATTAAGCCCGTTGATCTATTTTGTACAATGCTGCCAGTTTGATGAGTAGAAAGCTCTCCCAAATCTTCCACGGACCTACTAATGGAGATAAACCCATAAATGTTTGAAGTAGAAAATGACAGAAGCAGAAATTTCCCATCATATCCATTGAAAGAAGAGCTTTATATGTTTTCTCCTTACCTCCCTCAAATACAGTACTGTATTATCTTACAACAATTATTCTACCTGATTGCTCTGTTGGAGAGGTATTAGTTCATTCAGCCAATACTATAAACCGAAATGCCAATTACATCTGGATCTTCTTCTGCCAGAGTTCCTCTAAAATCAGCCAAAATATCTCTTTCTTTTCTTGTTTTCTTATGTCTTGGAGTTCATATCTGATTTATTTACTATTGATATTACAGTTCCTATTAAAAAGTCTCTTTCAAATGAAATGGTGACTATATGGATATGTTCAAGTAGTTTTCTTGTAACAGGATAGAAGTGGTTTGTCATGCCCTTATCTTTTTCTAAATGAACTATGTTATGTATTGCATTGGTTCGAAGCACGAGGCAAGATGAGCAGGTGAAAACAGGAAAATGCTTTATTGAGCTGCTGGAACAGAAGAGAGCTATTCGTGTGTCTGCACCATTATGGCAGGATCAAGCTTGAAGGCTATCAGAAGACCCTTGTACTTACCCAGGCTAGTGTCAAACACATCTGCGAACTCCTTGCATACTGACGCCAAGTTCGCTACTTGCGTCCGGTTGATCCCTGGAACTTGGAGTCCCAGGGCATCAAACCAATCAAGGCCTATGAGACTTTTTCTCTGGCCCTCCACCATGACTATGTCCAGGACACCCGAACACCCTTCGAACGTGATGGCCAATATGGCCTCACCCTTGACAGTGACTGGGGAATTCTGGAAAGTGGTAAGGAGTATGTCAGATGGCCTGAGCTTAGGCCGTCGCTTGCTGTGATTGCAGACTTGTCTGAAGATATTCAGAGAAATAATTAACACTGCTGACCCAGTATCCAGCTCCATCCTGCAAGGAATACCTTGCGTTTCAACCTGAAGTTGAAATTTAGGTTTGAGGGGCCTACGAGCTCCTGTGTGACAAACACTTCTGTGACTGGAGCAGAAACCCACTCTGAATTGTCCCGGGGCCCTGGTACCTCTCCTTGGACCGTCGTGCTGCTTGTGGTCCTGTTGGCGACCCCGACAGACAGATGCGATGTGGCCTGTCTTCCCACAGGCTTGACACGTGGCCATTCAGAATTTTCAGTCTGCTCACTGATGGCGACCTCTGCAGCCTAGGCACCGAAGAAGGGGAACTGCATTCTCAAAAGTGCTCGTGTCCTTGTGGTGCTTCTGGACTTTGTCGACTTCTTGGTTGAAGTCGTCTACTTCCTGTAGTTCAGCGTCCTTGTGGTAGACTGCTTCCTTATGCATTGTGCTTTTGGTGGGCCGATGGCCTTCACAGCACCACCTGTGGCTTTGTCTGCCATGACTTCTTTGAGAGCTTCTTGGAGTGAGAGAGTTTCTTTGGCAAAGAGTTTCTGTTGCAACTCTCTGCTCTGAATGCCGCAAATGAGCCTGTCATGAAGCCTCTCCTCCAGGTCCAAAAACTGGTACAGTTGCGAAGCTTGTCTCAATGCCACAATGAATTCAGTGGCTGTTTCACCCTGTTGCTGAACACACTGTTTGAATGCGTGTCACCATGTTATCACCAATAGTTTTGGTTGGAAGTGTTCACCAAGCCTTTTCTTCAAGTCTATGAATGCTATGGACTTTAACTGGGCCTGCGCAATGAGATTTTCTGCAATATCGAAGGTGGCTGGGCCGCAGATGTGGCCTTAAGGCCATCTTTGGAAACCTGGTTTGCTCTCAAGTAATTCTCGACCCGTGCGATATATGACAACCATCTCTCTGGGTGAGTGACATCAAATTCTTCTAGTTTTACGACCCTGGCCATTTCTGAAGGTCTTCGCAACTAGAGAGTCATTTCTTCTGTTCTCTTCCCGGTTGGCCCTGGAGCTGGTCTGCAGGGCCGCATGGTCGCTAGTGTGGGGACTAGCCAACCAGAGGGTGGGGAACCATGTTCCCAGCCAGGCACATCGCTGGCCTCACCCTAGTGCCTCGTTGCACCTCTTTGCAGGAAACAGGATCCCACCTTCGTCGCTAGTTTTATGTATTGCATTGGTTCAAAGCACAAAGCTAGACGAGCAGGTGAAAACAGGAACATGCTTTATTGAGCTGCTGGAACAGAAGAGAGCTGTGCATGTGTCCACACCGCTATTTATCCAGATGGCCACTAAGTGGTAGCCAATAAGTCTCCGCATAAATCAGCCAATGGCTGAGCAGGAGACTCTAAGTCTGGCTAAAAACTCCAAGCTGTTACACAGGCAACCTGTTCTGTTTTCTCTCCCCCCCCCCCTTTCCGGGTACAAACAGACAGACAAGTAGGCACGACTTGTTGTTGTTAGCTGCGAAATCATGTCCGACCCATTGTGACCCAATGAACAACGTTCCTCCAGGCCTTCCTGTCCTCTACCATCTTCTGGGGTGCATTTAAGCTCACGCCTACTGCTTCAGTGACTCCATCCAGCCACCTCATTCTATGTCGTCCCCTTCGTCTATTGCCCTCAATCTTTCCCAGCATTAGGCTCTTCTCCAGTGAGTCCTTCCTTCTCATTAGGTGGCCAAAGTATTTGAGTTTTAGCTTCAGGATCTGGCCTTCTAAAGAGCAGTCAGGGTTGATCTCCTCTAGGACTGACCGGTTTGATTGCCTTGCAGTCCAAGGGACTCGCAGGAGTCTTCTCCAGCACCATAGTTCAAAGGCCTCAATTCTTTGGTGCTCAGCCTTTCTTATGGTCCAACTTTCACTGCCATACATTGCTACTGGGAAGACCATAGCCTTGACTATACGTACTGTCAAGCCCGTCTGCCGGTGAGCAGCCCAGTAGCCCAAAGCAGGAACGGGAAACCACCCCCACAGGATGCAAATTCCTTATTTCCCAAGACAGCAACCCGTAGTAGGGAACAAAGCCAGCGTTGGCCACTACCCGCAACCAACGCTGTTAAATACACCCACACAGTACACACCCAAGCCCCACCCAAATACACCCACGCCCCCTCGGCCCCTATATCCACCCCTCCCCTCCCTGGTGGGACCTTCCGTTGGGCGCTCCGCCAGGTAGAAACCAGCCCGCATGCTTCCCTGCTCCGGCTCCCCTCGGCTCCAGTGGTGTCCTCCGTTGACAGCTAGCTGCACCTGCCACTCCGCCGCCGCAGCTGGATCACTTCTATTAGTCCCTTGGCCCGCGGGGGGTGGGCTGCGCGGTCGCGGCATCCTGGCGGGCCACAAGCCGACTCCCGGGGCAGCAGCCCCCACCCGCCAGAGACGCGCAGCAGCGCTGACCGCACCGCGAGTCAGGCCGGCTACTGCGACGTTCTGCACAGGCGCGGCATTCGGCGACGACGAGGCGATGGCCGTCCGGGACGTGCTGCGGGCTGTCGGGGACCTGGGCGAGGCCGGCGAGCTGTCTGGGCGGCCAACGGCCCGTCCCCGGGAGACGGAGGCAGGCGCGGCGTTCGGGGAGGCTGGCGTCACGGAAGCAGGGCCGCAGGTATCCAGGGAGCCGGGCGGGGCCAACGGGCCGTTCGGGCTTTCGGCGAGGCGGCGGGGAGAGGCTGGGAGGGCGGAGAGGCCCCCTCCCGAATGTTGGCCCCCCAGGGCCCGACATGCTGCCCCCTCTACCAGGGGCCCATCTGGAAGGCAAGGAAAAGAGGGTGAGCAGATGGCTACATGTTCCGCGGCCTCCCCCCGGCTCCCACCCGGTCTCCCCGGATGATTTTGGTGGAATGCGCGGAGTAGGCGGGGTGCATGCACATCCACCCCCCGCACCCAGGTGGCCTCCTCCATAGGGTATCCCTTCCACAGCACCAGATACTGCAACCGCCCCCTCCATCGCCTGGAATCCAGGATCTCCTGTACCTCGTAGTGACTGCCGTGTACCGGGCCTGGACCACCCTCCCCTGCTGCCGCGGTGGCAGTTGTTGCCGGCTTCAACAAGCTGCTGTGGAAGACGGGGTGTATCTTCCCCAGGAGGGGGGGCAGCTGGAGCCGGACGGTGACAGGGTTTATCACCTGTACAACTCGGAAAGGGCCGAGATATTGGGGGCCTAATTTCTTGCAGGGGACCTGCAGTCGCACGTATTTCGTGGAGAGGTAGACTAGATCGCCCACTTGGGGGGCGGGGAACGGCCTCCTTTTCTTATCTGCCTGTTCCTTGTACGACCTCGCAGCTTGCTCCAGAGCCGTTTTCACCACCCTCCACCCCCCTCCAGTCGGTTCATCCACTCCCCAGGCGTGCAGGACGCCGGGTCGTCTCGGTCGCAGCCGGCGATGGGCACGAACTCGTAGCCCGAGACCACCCGGAAGGGGGAGAAGCCGGTGCTGCTATGCACTGCATTGTTGTGGGCTACTTCTGCGAAGGTCAGTAGGTCCACCCAGTCGGACTGCCGGTACGACACATAGCAGCGGAGGTAACATTCCACCGCTGCGTTCACCCGTTCCGCCGCCCCGTTGGTGCTTGGGTGATATGCTGAACTCAACCCTTGCGTTGCTCCAATGTAGCGCACGAAACTTCTCCAGAACCAGGCTGTAAACTGCACTCCGCGTCCGTGATGATACGCCGCGGTACCCCATGGAGGTGGTAAATATGTTGTACGAATAGCCGGGCCAACCGACGAGCCGACGGTAACCCCTTACAGGGGATGAAGTGTGCTTGTTTAGAGAACAGGTCCACTATCGTCCATAGGACGGTGTATCCCCTGCTCTCCGGCAGATCGAGCACGAAGTCCATGGCGATGTCCTGCCATGGCCGCACGGGGTCTGCCACCAGTTGCAGAAGACCTGCCGGTTTGCCAACGGAGGGCTTGGTGACTGCACACACACGGCACTTCCGCACGTAGTCCGCAATATCCTGCTTCATGGTAGGCCACCAGAAGTGGCGGCGGGCCAGGTGTAAGGTCTTTACGAAGCCATAATGGCCCGCTTGCCGTGCGTCATGGCACTGGTAAAGCGCACGGTCCCGCACGGTGGCCGGTACGTACAGTCTGGCCCCGTGCCAGGCCAGGCCGTCCCACGCGGTGAGCGTACCGGGATGTGCCTGCACCCACTCGTCGGTCACCAGCGCTTTCCTGCAAGCCCCCAGGAAATCATCCGTCGACGCGTGGGCCGTATCCCCCACCCCTTCCGTCAGGCAGGGAGGTACCAATGCCTGTACAACCTCCTCCCTCCGGCAGTCGTACTGGGGCAGCCATGACAGGGCATCCGCCAGGAAGTTCCTGCCTCCGGGCACGTATTTGAGGCGGAACCGGAAGCGCTGAAAGTATTGGGCCCATCGCACGTGTTTCGGGGACAGTCGGCGGGGTGTCTGCAGAGCTTCCAAGTTCTTGTGGTCAGTCCACACCTCAAACACTTGGCTGGCCCCCTCGAGCAGGTGCCTCCACGTCCCCAAAGCCCAGCGGACCGCAAAGGCCTCCTTCTCCCAGATGGCCCATGCCCTCTCCGTGATGGTCAGTTTCTTGGATGCATACGCGCAAGGCCGCAACACCCCGGTGTCATACCGCTGCAGCAGGACGGCCCCAACTGCCACATCGCTGGCATCGGCCTGCACCACGTAGGGCAAGTCGGGGTTTGGGTGTCGCAGGACGGGTTCCTTGGCAAACTGGGCCTTGAGTGCCTCAAAGGCGCGTTGACAGGCGGTGGTCCACGCCAGCTTCTGTCCTGGTCGTGGCGGCATCACCCCATGTTTTGTGCGTAGCAGATCCGTGAGTGGCAGGGCAATGGAGGCAAAACAGGGGATGAATTGACGATAAAAGTTCGCGAAACCCAGGAAGCTCTGCAGCTGCTTCTGGGTCCGCGGAGCCTGCCACTGCTGGATGGCCTCTACCTTTTTCGGGTCCATCTCCACTCCGTTTGCAGACACCCGGTATCCCAGATAGTCAAGCCGGGCTTTGTGAAACTCACACTTGGTGAGCTTCACATACAGGCAGGCCTCCCTCAGCTTAGACAACACGCAACGGACTAGGGCGATATGTTCCTCCATTGTCGACGTGTATATCAGGATGTCATCGAGATACACTAAGACTCCCCGGTACAGGTGTTCATGCAGGACTTGGTTAATAAGCTGCATGAAGACCGCGGGGGCCCCCTGCAGACCGAACGGCATCACCCTGAATTGGAAACTGCCTAGCGGACAGTTGAAGGCTGTCTTCCACTCGTCACCGGCCTTGACCCGCACCCAATAATATGCCTCTCGCAGATCCAACCGGGTGAATATCCGGCCTTTGGTGAGATGGGCCAGGAGGTCCTTCATGAGGGGCAGTGGGTATAAATGTTCCACACAAACCGCATTCACCCCCCGGTAGTCCACACACAACCTGAGGGTCCCATCCTTCTTCTCCCGGAAGAGGACAGGAGCCGCCATCCTCGACCGGGCGGGCTGGATAAACCCCCTTCGCAGGTTCTGATCGATGTACCGTCGAAGTTCCTGCATTTCTCGGGGTGCCATCGCATACATGCGAGGCTTGGGCAGTTTCACCCCCAGCTCCAGCTCAATTGCGCAGTCCGTGGGGCGGTGGGGTGGCAAGACGTCACATTCCTTTTTGTTGAACACGTCCGCTAGGTCCGCGTATTCTGGCGGCACCTGTACTCCAGGCCTGGCGTCGGCCCCTGCAGCTTTCTCCGGGCCCCCAGCACCCTCCGGACCCATATAGGAGTGGCGCGCGGGGGGTTGGGGCCCTGTACCCAGGCGTAGGTGTCGGCACCCCCCCTCCCACCAGATCGTGGGGCCCCACCTGTCCAACCACATGAGCCCCAGAATAATCGCCTCCGTCATGGACGGCACCACGACAAAACGCAAGGTCTCCCAGTGGGTACCCAGTTCCAACCTCACCGGTGCCGTGACATGCGTGATCGGTACCCCGTCGAGCAGGGACCCATCCACCTGCTGAAACCGAAGGGGTTTTGGCAACCGCTGTAGGGGGATGCCAACCTCCATTGCCACCGCCTGGCTAAGGAGGCACCGCGTGCTACCCGTGTCGAGCAAAGCCTTCAATACCCTCCTTTCACCGGTTTGTGGACTCACCAATGTGACGGGTAACACAAAGGGGCACACTGGAGTGCTTACCATTGGATCCTCCTCATAGTCATGGTCCTCAGACCCCTCCGAAACGTCGGTTCGCCCATCCGCTGGTTCTTCTGAGCGCGCAGGTGTTGATGTTCGAGGTGTCTCGGCGGCCATCTGATATGCTGCTCTGGAGCGTTCCGGAGTCCTCCTAGGAGTCAGGACCCGCGCCACCGGGGTGGTGGGCCGTGCTCGGGGTGGTGGTAATGGGCAGTCCACTGCCCGGTGACCTGGTTGGTCACAGCGGAAGCAACGGAACGCCGGTCGGGGCGCTTGAGTGGGAACGAGCTGCGGCACCGCCGGCCCAGGCTTCTGCCCATCGGCTTTTGATGCTCCGGGAACCCGCCAGGCCCCACTGCCCGCCTCGGGCCTGCCCCGTATGTCCGCCAACGCCAGGTCCAGCTCCACCGCTACCCGGAACCAATCTTGAAGCCGTGCGGGGACCCCCCACACCGTGCACGCTCGTCGAAGGGCCCCGTCGAGGCCGGCCCGAAAGAGGTGCACCAGCATGCGCTCCGGCCATGAGCGCAACCGGCCCGCAACCTTGCGGAAGTCGTGCACGTATTCCACCGCCATTCGGCCCCGTTGTCTGATGTTTGTGATCTCAGCTTCTGCGCGGTGGGTTCGGGAGGTGTCCTCAAAGCGGACACGCAAGGCGTCCAGAAACAGCCGGACGTCGCCAAGTTCACGGGCGTGGTCGCTGTAGAGGTCGGCGGCCCAGGTTGCGGCCTCCCCCTGGAGACAGGCTGTGACCGCCACCACCATCACCCACTGCGAGGCGTAAGCCTGGCCGTATCCATCCAGGTGGTTGATGACCTGACCCAGAAACATGGCCAGGCGATCAGGGTGCCCATCATACGTGGCGGTGAGAGGCGGTGGGCCCTATACCATGCCCAGGCCCCAGTATCCGATGGATGGGGGCCCCTGGCCCTGAGACGCCCCCCCCCGGCCTGGCTGAATGCCGTCCAGCGGGTCTTTCCGGTGTTGGCCATCCCTCGTGACCTTTTGGTGCCGACGTGGTAGAGGCCCGGGCACTGCCTTCCCTGGGCACTTTGAACTTCGGGCTAGCCAGCTGGAAGCGGGACGCTGTTGGTTGTTTAGACGCCCCCACAAGGGCCCACTGGCCTGTCTCCGCCTCGGGGCCTGTGGCTGCCCACGAGCTACCATCACGAGACCCAACCTCCCTGAACCTGTCCCGTAAGACGTCCATAGTCTGGCTACCAGGGGCGGTCGAGTAGCTCCAGTCCTCCCCGTCATCCTCAGTCAGTCGTCTTTCCCTTCAGCCCGTCGGAGCCCCACTAGGCCGGGTCGCCCGCCCTTGCTCAGGCACCGTGAGGCCCAGGACTGAACTCAGCCACCATTCCCCCCCCCCCACGGTCTGACTGCTGGTGCCCTGGGACTCCACCCCAGGGTCCGCCGGTGGCGCCTCACGTATTTTGGGCCGCACAACCGGCTGGGTGTCCTCCAGGCCTTCCTGTCCTCTACCATCTTCTGGAGTCCATTTAGATTCACGCCTACTGCTTCAGTGACTCCATCCAGCCACCTCATTCTCTGTTGTCCCCTTCTTCTCTTGCCCTCAACCTTTCCCAGCATTAGGCTCTTCTCCAGTGAGTCCTTCCTTCTCATTAGGTGGCCAAAGTATTTGAGTTTCAACTTCAGGATCTGGCCTTCTAAAGAGCAGTCAGGGTTGATCTCCTCTAGGACTGACCGGTTTGATCGCCTTGCAGTCCAAGGGACTTGCAGGAGTCTTCTCCAGCACCATAGTTCAAAGGCCTCAATTCTTTGGCGCTCAGCCTTTCTTATGGTCCAACTTTCACTGCCATACAATGCAACTGGGAAAACCATAGCCTTGACTATACGCACTTTTGTTGACAGGGTGATGTCTCTGCTTTTTAGTATGCTGTCTACATTTGCCATGGCTTTCCTCCCGAGGAGCAAGCGTCTTTTAATTTCTTGGCTACAGTCCTTATCTGCAGTGATCTTGGAGCCCAGGAAAATAAAATCTGTCACTACCCCTATTTCTTCCCCATCTATTTGCCAGGAATTGAGAGGGCCGGATGCCATGATCTTGGTTTTCTTAATGTTAAGTTTCAACCCAACTTTTGCACTCTCCTTCTTCACTTGCAACAACAGGCTCTTTATTTCTTCTTCACTTTCTGCCTTTATGAACTTGCCACAGTTTGTTATGATCCACACAATCAAAGGCTTTAGCATAGTCAATGAAGCAAAAGTAGATGTTTTTTTGAAACTCTCTAGCTTTCTCCATGATCCAGCGTACGTTGGCGATTTGATCTCTAGTTCCTCTGTCTCTTCAAAATCCTGCCTGTACTTCTGATAGTTCTCGATCCACATAATGCTGGAGTCTAACTTGTAGGATTTTAAGCATAACTTTACTAGCATGTGAAATGAGTGCAATAGTGCGATAGTTTGAACATTCTTTGGCACTGCCTTTCTTTAGAATTGGAATGTAAACTGATCTTTTCCAATATTACGGCCACTGTTGAGTTTTCCAAATTTGCTAGCAAATTGAATGAAGCACTTTTACTGCATCGTCTTTTAAGATTTTGAACAGCTCAGCTGGAATACTGTCACCTCCACTAGCTTTGTTGTTGCTCAACATTTCTAAGGCCCACTTCACTTCACCTTCTAGGATGTCTGGTTTGAAGTCAGTGACCACCTCATTGTGGTTATCAGGGACGTTAAGTTCATTCATGTATAGTTCTTCTGTGTAATTTTGCCACCTCTTCTTAATTTCTTCTGCCTCTGTTAGGTCCCTGCCATTTTGGTCCTTTATCATACCCATTTTCGCATTAAACGTTCCCTTCATCTCTCCAATTTTCTTGAAGAGATCTCTGATCCTCCCTATTCTGTTGTTTTCTTTTATTTCTTTGCACTGTTCATTTAAGAAGGCATTCTTATCTCTTCTAGCTATTCTCTGGAATTCTGCATTCAATCGGGTATATCTTTCTTTTGCTCCCTTGCCTTTCACTTCTCTCCTTTCCTCAGCAATTTGCAAAGCTTCCTCAGATAGCCATTTTGTTTTCTTGCATTTCTTTTTTTTTGGGATGGTTTTAGTTGCTACCTCTTTTACAATGTTGCAAACCTCTGTCCATAGTTCTTCAGGACTCTGTCTATCAGATCTAATTCCTTAAATCTATTTGTCACCTCTACTGTATATTCATCAGGGATATGATTTAGTTCATACCTGAGTGGCCTAGTGCTTTCCCCTATTTTTTTTAGTTTAAGCCTAAACTTTGCAACGAGAAGCTCATGGTCTGAGCCACAGACAGCTCCTGTTTTTACTGACTGTATAGAGCTTCTCTATCTTTGGCTGCAGAGCACATAGTCAATCTGATTTCCATGTTGACTGCCTGGTGATGTCCATGTGCAGAGCCATCTTTTGGGTTGTTGTAAAAGAGTGTTTGCTATGACCATCATATTCTTTTGACAAAATTCTGTCAGACTGTGCCCTGCTTCATTTTGCATTCCAAGGCCAAAATTGTCTGTTATTCCAGTTATCTTTTGGCTTCCTACTTTAGCATTCTAATCCCCCATGATGATAAGGACATCATTTTTTGGTGTTAGTTCTTATAAGGTGCTGTAGGGCTTCATAGAATTGGTCAATTTCATCCTCTACAGCATGGGTGGTTGAGGCATTGACTTAGACTACTGTGATATTGAATAGTTTGCCTGCAGAAGTATACCTCATGGTCATCTAAATTAAATTCACCCATTCCTGTCCATTTTAGTTTGTTGATTCCTAAGATGTTGATGTTCAGTCTTGTCATCTCATTTGACCACGTCCAGCTTTCTTTGATTTATGCATCTTAAATTCCAGGTTCCTATGGAAAAAAAATCTTTACACCATCGAACTTTCTTTTCACCATCAGATATATCCACAGCTGAGCATCCTTTCGGCTTTGGCTCAGTTGTTTCATTCTGGCACTAATAGTACTAGACCTCTGCTTTTCCCCAGTAGCATATTGGACAACTTCCGACTGGAGGGGCTCATCTTCCAGCATAATATCTTTTTTCCTTTTGGTACTGTCCATGGGATTTTCATGGCAAAGATACTGGAGTGGGTTGCCATTTGCTTCTCCAGTGGATCACGTTTTGTCAGAACTCCCTGCTATGACCTGTCCATCTTGGGTGGCCCTGCATGGCATAGCTCATAGCTTCATTGAATTACGCAAGCCTCTTCAACATGACAAGGCAGTAATCCATGAAGTCTACCCTAAATGGATTCAAATCACCAGGACCAGATGGATTACACCCCAGGTTTCTGAAGGAATTGGCAAACGTAATCTCAGAACCACAGAACTAAATCTTTCAAAAATCCTGGAGCACTGGAAAACTCCTGGAAAAGAGCTGATGTAGTTCCCATCTTCAAAAAAAGAAAAGAAAAAAGAAAAAAAAAATAGGTTCAGGAAACTACAGAGCTATCAGCTTGAACTCAATACTTTGGAAGATTCTAGAAAAGATAACCAAGCAATGAATCAGTGAACAGGTAGAGGCAAACAAAGTCATAACCAAAAGTCAACATGGGTCAAAAACAGATCATTCTTTGATAAAGTGAAAAAATTAGAGGAGCAGAGGAATGCTGTGGATATAATTTACTTGGACTTCAGTAAGGCATTTGATAAAGTAGATCACAAACTACTACTTGATAAGATAGAAAAATATGGGTTAGACAACATCACCACCAGATGGATTAGTAACTTAATGATCAACTGCACTCAATGTGTGGTCCTCAATGGAACTGCATGTACATGGAGGAAAGTATGCAGTTGGGTACCCTAAGGCTCTGTTTTAGGCCCAGTGCTCTTCAACACCTTCATTAACGATTTGGATGAGGGGATAGAAGGGGAACTCATCTAATTTGCAGATGACACCAAACTGGCAGGAATAGCCAACACTCCAAAAGATAGGCTTAAGATACAGAAGGATCTTAACAGACTTGACATTGGACGCTATCTAACAAAATGAAATTCAGTGGTGAGAAAAATAAGGTTCTACATTTAATCAAGAAAAACCAAATGCAAAGGTACACTATCGGTGGTACCTCACTCAATAGTAGTAACTGTGAAAAGGATCTTGGAGTCCTAGTGGACAATCATTTAAATATGAGCCAGCAGTATGCTGTAGCCATCAAAAAAGTCAATGCAATCCTAGACTGCATTAACAGAGGGATAGAGTCAAGATCATGTGAAGTGTTAATACCACTTTACAATGCCTTGGTAAGGCCACACTTGGAATACTGCATCCAGGTTTGGTCACCATGATGTAAAAAAGATGTTGAGTCTCTAGAAAGAGTACAGAGAACAGCAACAAAGATGATTAGGGGACTGGAGGCTAAAACATATAAAGAACAGTTTCTGGAATTGAGTATGTCTAGTTTAATGAAGAGAAGGATTAGGGGTGACATGATAGTAGTGTTCCAATATCTCAGGGGCTGCCACAAAGAAGAGGGATTCAAGCTATTCTCCAAATCACCTGAAGACAGGACAAGGATGGAAACTAATAAAGGAGAGAAGCAATCTAGAACTAAGGAGAAATTTCCTGACTATATCACAACTGAGAAATTACAGCCATTGTTTGTGATTCACCAAAGCAGCCATAGGTACTTTTTGGCAGTATCATGAACTGCCAAATCAAATTTTGCATTTTTTTCCCTTTCTAAATTAAAATAAGCAATGAAATAAGATGAGTTTGGTCTATCATCTCACTGTTATCTGGTGAAAAAAACCCTGACCAATAATAATTCCAAATTTCTTTGGTGTTATCATCACATTGTTGTAATCTGCCCTCTACATTATAGTGATGTTCTATCTTTCCTATTCATCTTCATGGCAAAACTTCAGTATGTTTTTCTAAATTTATATGCAAATTTGGATAGATTTTTTATTCACCCATGTATCCAACCATCCATGTAAATATACATTTTCTCCTAGCCCGGTATATTTCAAATTTTGCCTGACATTGAACCAGGTTCTGATTTTATGGAAGAGAGAACAAGCTTTGTCAGTAATTCATTTCCAAAATGTCCATCTCTCATTCTTTGACTTCTGGAGAGTGTGGAGCATTTCTAGAAATAGATGCTGGTTTGACATTTGACCAGAATTACAAGCGATATGTAAATAGGATTATGATATGTTGCCATTGAGCTGAAACTAAATGGTTGGAAGAATGTAAAGGTATCAGCTGATGTTAATTCTATTGCTTTGTGTTTATTTTTCACTCTTGGCTTAATGCCAGTCCAGTCCTAGAGATTTGGAGCACCTTACAACAAATCCATTGAAAGTAATATAAAAAGAATAATAAAAAACCTAGCAACAGCAGGTAATAATATCCAGCCTGATGAACCACTGCTGGTATCATCCTCATTTGTCCCCACAATGTTTTTAAAATATGTTTTCATGACTATTTCAAAATCCAGTAGTTTATTACCTGTTGCTATTCTCTTGCCACAACCAGTGTTCTATGCCTTCTCTTGTTCGTACCTGTTTGAAAAATTACAATGAGACTGGCTGACATTAGCTGATCCATACAAAAATGCCATGTGCTTGTAAGAGATGATTCACAATTTTAATTGAACTAACTTGTCTGATTTGATTTGTACATTTTTCCTATTAACACCTGATTAGATGAATCAAAAGTTGGAATTAAGATTGCCGGAAGAAATATCAACAACCTTAGATATGCAGATGATACCACTCTAATGGCAGAAAGTGAAGAAGAACTAAAGAGCCTCTTGTTGCGGGTGAAGAAGGAGAGTGCAAAACTTGGGTTGAAACTTAACATTAAGAAAACCAAGATCATGGCATCCGGCCCTCTCAATTCCTGGCAAATAGATGGAGAAGAAATGGAGGCAGTGACAGATTTTATTTTCCTGGGCTCCAAGATCACTGCAGATGGGGACTGTAGCCAAGAAATTAAAAGACGCTTGCTCCTCGGGAGGAAAGCCATGGCAAATCTAGACAGCACACTAAAAAGCAGAGACATCACCCTGTCAACAAAAGTATGTATAGTCAAGGCTATGGTCTTCCCAGTTGCAATGTATGGCAGTGAAAGTTGGACCATAAAAAAGGCTGAGCGCCAAAGAATTGAGGCCTTTGAACTATGGTGCTGGAGAAGACTCCTGCGAGTCCCTTGGATTGCAAGGCGATCAAACCGGTCAGTCCTAGAGGAGATCAATCCTGACTGCTCTTTAGAAGGCCAGATCCTGAAGCTAAAACTCAAATACTTTGGCCACCTAATGAGAAAGAAGGACTCACTGGAGAAGAGCCTAATGCTGGGAAAGATCGAGGGCAATAGAAGAAGGGGATGACAGAGAATGAGGTGGCTGGATGGAGTCACTGAAGCAGTAGGCGTGAGCTTAGATGGATTCCAGAACATGGTAGAGGACAGGAAGGCCTGGAGGAATGTTGTCCATAGGGTCGCGATGGGTCGGACACGACTTTGCAGCTAACAACAACAACAACAACATACACAGTATTAACTGAAATATAAAAAGTAATTTAGTAGACAAAATTGTATGCAAATAACGTATGGAAAATATATACAAAAATATGCAGTGACTGCATTTTACAAGTGCAGTTTCAAATCACAAAGGATGTAAAAATATGGCAGATATGGAGAGTAAAAGTTGATACATTTGTTGGACACATGCAGGCAAAAGAGGCTAAAGCATTTTTAAATTCCAGAATGAAATAATATAGGTAGTTCTAATAACTTTTGTTAAATAACTTTTTGAAGTTCCAGTAGTGCTGAAAAAGTGACTTATGACTGGTCCTCAAATGTATGACCATCACTGCATCCCCATGGTCACATGATCAAAATGTGGGTGATTGACATCCAGCATTATCTTCAATGTTTGCAATGTCCCAGAGTTACCTAATCACCATTGTGACCTTCCCAGAGGACTTGTAAAAGCAGACCATATGATTTGCTTAATGATTGCAGTGATTCATTGAATGATCAAAGCACAAACATCAGATGTAACTCAATGACCACATTGCTTAGTTCTATAACTGTGTAATAGGTCAAGGACTACCTAGACAGTCACTCTCTTAATTCACTGAACTATAAGAATTGCAAGATTGCAAATTGCAAGATTCTGTTATAGCCAATCAATAAAAGTAGTTTTAACCTTTCTTTGAAGTTGATTTTTTACTCTATTTAATGAAGTTGACTGCAGGATGCATTTATGACTTAAGATTTACAGAATAATTAATACATTCCCATTACCAGCTAAGATGTGTAGATCAGAGTAAATATGATTTCTATCAAAGATATACATATTCATGATTAACCATCCCATTTTTTTCACTAAATCAGTTCTTATTTTTAGTGTTAGAAAATATGCAGTGGTCATGAAAGTCTTACAGACTTTTCCACAATACATTCATTTTTGCATTCAGCTTACTTGAATTATCTCTCATGTATACCTTTTCCTAGTATCCACTTTAATGCATTATTTCTCCAGCATTTTTTTTCTGACATATTTTATCCAAAAGTATCTATCCTAATTTATTACATCTTTTTTATTTATATATAGTTTATTTAAACACTGCTAGTTTTAATATTTGGTTTTTCATATATATCTTTCACAACAGGGAGCTCTTTTCCCAGAATTTTCTCAGGAAAACATGACACTATGATTTTATTTTTTGCTGTTGATGTGCCACAACAACCTGTCAATCTGTATAAAAAAACATGACAAGTCTCTTTTACATCTCTACTAATCAGTTCAGCTTTTGATCTGAGCAAATTTCTGATCTTGCACAAATCTTCCATTGAATCTTAACTGCATTCAACAAAGAATTAAGATAAGATAATCTTTATTGTCATTTTTTACGTGGGTACAACGGCACACATCAAAAATGAAATTTAGTTGCCCGCTCTCAAAGTGAAACACATACAGTATATAACACACACCTAAAACATACTATATATACAACATATGTCGAGACCCACATCCCTACATATACATAACAATAAAATATTAATACTGTCCATCTTGAATATATATGGAAGGAGGAAGCCTGAGAGTTCACAAGGTTAATGCTGTATGGAATGAAACTATGGCTGAATCTGGATGTTCTGCTATGGATACCATGAAGCCTCCTTAAACATGTGTCTAATTGTAGCTGCAGTATATCTGCCTGCCCATCTGTCCCTCTTGCTTGGTCGAGGTGCTGTTGCTGACCATAATAGTAGGTGTGTGAGCTGCTGGCTTGTTTATGCCTGGCTGGAGTGGGAGCAGGAGCAGGAACAGGACTCGGCAGGGGTGGGGATCTGAGGTGAAATGGCCATGGCCATGTGGCTTTGGCCAATTATCTGAGACCAGTCCAAGCCACCTCACAGTGTTGTTGTTGTTGGAGGGAAAAGAGGAGGAAGAAGTATTAGGTATGTTAGCCACTTTGAGCTATTTATAATAAATAAAAGTGGGACATAAATAAACAAAAATAATAAATAAAAAGTGGTTAGTATCTGAATGGCTAACTGGATTCAATTAATTTTCTACTGAGGTACTTTGGGCTACTCTTTTTTTTCATCAATAGAACAGAATATTTGTAGCTCAGAGCTAAATTGTGGGATCTTTGGTGCTCTCTTAGGTTGATAGTTTAATGTTGTTACCTAGTTTGGTAATAAAAGATCTGCAAGAGAACCACCAAGCTCAGAGAGCACCAAAAACCCTACTGTTGTTTTTTCAACCACAGAGTCTTAAATAGCATTGTTTTATCTGCTTCTCCCTCCTTATAAGACAAACATACAAAATGTATTTAATTTACTCCATGGAATTATGATAGTCAACCAGGGTAAAAACTGCATTTTCATACAACAACAACAACAACAACAACAAATAACAATAACAATAACAATAACAACAATAATAATAATAATAAGCCATTTCAGACAAATGGCTGTCCAGTCTCTTCTTAAAAACTTCCAGTGTTGGAGCATTCACCACTTCTGGAGGCAGGTTATTCCACGGTTTAATTGTTCTAACTGTCAGGAAGTTTCTCCTTAGTTCTGGGTTGCTTCTCTCCTTAACTAGTTTCCATCCATTGCTTCTTGTCCTGCTTTCAGGTGCTTTGAAGAATAGCTTGACTCTCTCTTCTTTGTGGCAGCTCCTGAGATATTGGAACACTCATGTCACCCCTCACCCTTCTCTTCATTAAACTACACATACCCAATTCCAGGAACCGTTCCCTATATGTTTTAGCCTCCAGTCCCCCAATCATCTTTGTTGTTCTTCTCTGTACTCTTTCTACAGTCTCGACATGGGCATTGGAGGAGTGAAGGGGAATAAAACGGTGGCCGATATTGAAACAATCACTCAATGTTCCTGATAAAGGTCCTTGTTATTTGCCTCAGCTATGGCTAAGTTCACATTTAGCACTAAAACAAAACTGACTGTTTGGTTTAGATTTTGACATATTTTGTGAAGGAAGCCAATATGATTTATTTAGCAAGTCTCAAAGTTTTTTTAATTATTATTTATTGGAACAGGTAACGCTCCAGGCTGCTTACAAATATACACATGACAGTGAAAATGGAAATTCATAATATCATTAAATATTGAAAAACTAAAGCTTGGGTAACCGAACTTGCTTTCAGCCACCTTCTAAACTGTAACAAGAAGCCTGCCTGAAATTTAATTAAAGAAATCAAGGCTTAGCTTTTTGCAATCATCCTGTCTCCCCTGCCACTATTAATACTTTGGTATCTAATCTTATAATAATAGTTACTTTCACTGAAACAGGAAAGGGAGAAAAACAGCTACCTAGCTGGAATCAGAAACTTCTGCTTGCTGTGATTAGGAACATATTAAGTCAAATTACAATCGTTTGTTGGGAGATTAGGTGCTATAGCCTATGACAAAATTTTGTGAAATGTCATAGTGTTTCATAATCACTACATACAATGATTTCTGGGAATCCCACTGTGTAATAACCTCATCTCCAAAAGATTGTCGGAAGGCTTTATTATAGTATAAATGAAACAGGTTCATCATACTTTTAAAGAGACTGGGTGAAGAGAGAAAAAAGAAACAGTAGGAGAATTATCTTGTGTTAGTTGATAATATGAACCTGGGAAATAGGTTTCAGTTTTTTGGGCCTTTCACTCTCTTAAAAACGATTTCACATCATTAAGTTGACTTGTTATAGCTTATGCAGTATTTAAAACAAGGGCTTATGCACACACAGCAGAAGCATTTAAGGCAGACATGTCAAACACAAGGCCCGGGGACCGGATCCGGCCCGCGAAGTGGTTTCATGCGGCCCGCAAAGCCATCCTGGAAACAGTGAGGGAACGGCCCCCACTGCCTTGGCCCTGGCCCAGAGACCCTCCTCCTGCCAGAGACCCTCAGATCTGTCCCACTCCTGCCCAGGCCCCAATAGGCACCCTTGATGCGAACAATGCAGAGCTGGCCACACTCACCCAGTAGGCCATACACACTCTAGCCACGCCCACCCAGTAGGCCACACCCACCCTGGCCATACCCACCCGGCCCCCTGAGGGCAACCGCAATGCTGATGTGGCCCTCAATGAAATTGAGTTTGACACCCCTGATTTAAGGAGTGTCTTGAAATAATAAATAAATAAATAAATAAATAAACCTTTATTGTCAAAGTACAACATGTGTACATTGAGATTAGCTGAGCCTCCCCCCATGCTCTCTCCCCCCAACACACAGTGACAACAAACCCTCCATCCTACCACACCATGTGAACCAACTACACCACACACCGGCCTCCCAAGTCAATTCTGCATAAGTTCACAGAGCCCATGGATAAAAGCTATTTTTCAGCTTGTTGGTACGGCTGGCTATATTCCTACATCTCCTACCGGATGGTAGGAGAGTAAAGAGATACCGTCCAGGGTGTGAGTCATCCCTGAGAATCTTCCTCACTCTTCCAAGGCAACGAGCCCTGGCAATGTCATCCAGTGGTGCCAGGGGACAGCCCAAAATGTCTTGTGCTGTGCTCACCACCCTCTGTAATGCCTTCCTATCCACGGCTGTCAAACCAGCATACCAAACCACAATACAGTACGAGAGGACGCTCTCTATAGTAGACCAGTAAAAAAGGGTTATTAGCCATTGTTCTACCCTGTTCTTCTCCCTGTTGTCATTCACTTTGTAATTTTTTTATTTAGAAAGCACCTTAAATGACAGATAAGCACACAGCACAACCATAATAAAAATTAAAAATATTGTTTGCAAGGTAAAATCCCATTAACTTAATTGCCCAAAGGAAAAATGGAAAAGCAAGAAAACAGAAAGGATGGAAACAAAGAACAGAGTAACACAAGAGAATTTGCTCAATGTATACTCCTGCATTTATTATTTAGGAATGAGCCTCATTGGACACAGTGGGATTTATTCCTAAAAAGACTGTAGGATTCCACTGTAATTCAGCAGTGATAAATTAAATTGGACATAAGTACTATTGAAACCAACTATTTCTGGTAAACATGTATACATAATTGCACTATAAAATATGATCCACAGAACATATCAAGCAACGGGCAAGAGACCTTTTGAGGAAGCACTATCCTCATTGATCTTGGCAGACACACATTCATGTAAAATAATTTTAAAAAATGGCTACAGTTTTATAAGAAACAGCAAGACACATGAGATTTGGACAAAATTTCAAGAAAAAGAGAAATACTGTTAGATTGGCAATATTGCTAGATTGCAGTTATGTATGCATTTAGATTGCTTTTATTACATTTGGTGGCTAGGTCGCCAACTTCGTCAAGATATATTTGATTTAATCTGTGAGTAACATTAATTATATTTATTTTTTTAAAAAAAATGTATTGGTGTAATTTATGCTACTTGTCTTAATATTGTGGGAAGAAAAACAGCAGGTACAATGATATGTATGCATTGATTGATTATTTGTCATCAAGATGGTGTTGACTTTTAGCAACCATATAGATGGGCCTTCTCCAGAATGATCTACCTCTAACCTGTCCTTTCATGAGTGCAACTATTTAGTACTCTAAATGGTTGTATTATTGGATTCAGCCACCTGGGGCTGGTCATCGTCTTCTCTTTCTTTTCCTTTTTATCAGCATTATTCTTCTTCAAAGTGCCTAACGTCTCCAAATGTCAGCCCCCTGAGACAATCCAGAAAAGAGTACTCACTATTTTATTATAATGTTACAGTAACAAAAGCTTGCCAGTCTGAAAGACTCTGTCGCCTCTCTTACTCTCCCCAAACTAGAGAGGGTCCCTTCTGAGATGTTTTTGCAACCCCATCCCCTGAGATTCAGACTTTGTTCAGCAGACCATGTTCTAGGCTTTGATGATTTCCTCTGTCTCCCAAAATCATTGCCACATACCTTTACCCCAAAATAAATCAATCTGAGTTTGATTATTTGTGTTTTGAGCAAGATCTTTGGGTTTATTGTCCAGTAATTCCCTGTTTTCCCTTGGGCGATCCACACTATTTCCAGGAAGCTTCTCTAATATCAAAGTGACTCTGAAGTGATTAAATTACAATGGACCAGAGATTCAAACATTAAAATTAGTGTATATTGGTCTGCTTTAGATTGCCTAGTTATGTTGTAGGTAAAATTATTCAGTCTATACAGAACAGAAAGAATATATTTCATCATTTTATATTATATGAAAGCAGGGATTAAGCTACACACTCCCTGGTCTCTTCATCATGCTATTCCACGATTTATTTCTTGAGTAAGGCACAGTTAGGTGGGTTCACACAATGCCCTTAAACCATAAATTTTGCTAGCCAAAATTCAACCAACCTGCAGCCTCAAGAAAAAAAATGCAGTTTCTTTAAAGAATTGGTCACAAGAATGGCATGCTTATTTATAATTTCTTGTGTTCCTTTTCAGAATTTGAAATCAAATAATCAAAGGTTCTCTCTCACACGCTTTCTTGTATCTTGAATATCGACCATTTTAATTACCAGAGCGACCAAGCTTTTTCACTTCTGTTTTCAGGTCTGAATTATGACTGGAAGATAATCAGATAATCTACGTGCTCTAGAAGCCTCTGTAGATGAAGCATCACCTCTTTAAGAATTTTTCCCAGAAAAGGTAGTTGAAGACAGGTCTGAAGTGGCCCCAAGTGGCTTGATCAAAAGAACACTAAATTCACTCCCTCCTCTTTCAAGGGAGTTGGTACGCCTCTTCCCTCAAAAAGTTATCATTCAGCTATACACATATTCCAGGTGGATGGCAAAATTTTTGCTACTGAGATTCTCTCCAGGCTCCACAAGCTAAAAACTTGAAACTAGTATTTCAAGATTGGTCCAAGTAACCTCATCACAATCTAAAGAATAAGTCAGCAGTGTGCTATGAAGGATTATATAGGTAAAAGAGGTGGTGGTAAGGCCCTTCCTCAAGAAACCTGCCTTGGATCCAGCTATTTTAAATAACTTTCGTCCTGTCCCCAACCTTCGCTTCCTTGCGAAGGTTGTTGAGAGCGTGGTGGCATGGCAGCTCCCTTTGGTCCTGGAGGAAACTGAGTATCTGGATCCATACCAATCGGGTTTCAGGCCCGGGTACAGCACGGAGACGGCATTGGTCGTGCTGGTGGATGATCTCTGGCGGGCCCAAGACAGGGGTTATTCCACTGTCCTGGTCCTTTTAGACCTCTCAGCGGCTTTTGATACCATCGACCATGCTATCTTGCTGCGATGTCTTGAGGGGTTGGGAGTGGGAGGCACCGTTTTACGGTGGTTCTCCTCCTACCTCTCGGGCCGTTCACAGATGGTGTTGGCAGGAGGACAGAGGTCAACCCCTAGGCCCCTTAATTGTGGGGTGCCTCAGGGGTTGGTACTCTCGCCCCTCCTGTTCAACATCTATATGAAGCCGCTGGGTGAGATCATCTGTGGTTTCGGGGTGAGGTATCATCAATATGCTGATGATACCCAGCTTTTTATCTCCACCCCAAACCAACCCAGCGATGCCCTCGATGTGTTGTCCCGTTGCTTAGAAGCGGTACGGATTTGGATGGGGAAGAACAGGCTCCAGCTCAACCCGGCCAAGACTGAGTGGCTTTACGTACCGGCATCTCGACTTGTCCAAGAAGTTCCATCTTTGGTTATGGGAGGAGAGGGCACGCAATTTAGGCGTCCTCCTGGACTCACAACTCAGTTTTGAAGATCAGTCGTGGCCAGGGGGGCATTTGCCCAGGTTCGCCTGGTGTGCCAGTTGCGCCCCTATCTGGACCGAGATGCCCTACGTACGGTCACTCATGCACTTGTTACCTCTCGGATAGATTACTGCAATGCTCTCTACATGGGGCTGCCTTTGAAGACCACTGGGAGGCTCCAGCTGGTGCAGAATGCGGCCGCACGGGTTGTGATGGGAGCATCCCAATTCTCCCATATTATACCCCTCCTGCGTGAGCTGCATTGGTTACTGGTGAGATTTAAGGTGCTGGTACTTACCTTTAAAGCCCTACATGGCCTAGACCCAGGATATTTGCAGGACCATCTGCTGCCGGGGACGACTTCCCATCACCCAGTGCGCTCACACAGAGAAGGCCTCCTCAGGGTGCCATCGGCTAGACAATGTCAGCTGGCGACCCCCAGAGGGAGGGCCTTCTCTGTGGGAGTGCCAGCCCTGTGGAACCAACTCCCCCTTGAGCTCCGGATGGTCCCGGATCTCTGGTCCTTTCGCCGTGACCTCAAAACTTTCCTTTTTCATCAGGCTGACCTGGATTGACGACGGGTTTTTAAAATGTTTTAATTTTTAATTGTTTAGTTAATTTATTTTGGGGCTGTTTATTTAATTTCTTTTAACTTTTGTATTGTTGTTTTTATTGTTGTTAGCTGCCCTGAGTCCTTCGGGAGATAGGGCGGCATATAAGTCCCAAAAATAAATAAATAAATACATAAATAAATAACTTGAATTGCCCATAGATAGGGAGCCAATGTAGCTCATGAAATGTAACCAAGTGCCACAATTATTTATGCTACTATATTCTTGATCATTTGCAGCTTCTAATTTTTGAGTGTAGCACATGTAGAACATGCTGCAATAGTTCAAATGGGAGGTTACTTGAGGAAGAGTGATCTTGAGCAACCCTCTGATAGTTAAACATTCATAGACTTCAGAATCAAATTCAACCTATTATCCAGAAGATTCAGATACATGTAACTGCTGTAAATACTAAAAATAAAAGGCCCTTTTTACTGCAGTCATATTTCAGCACTAGACTGTTTCAAAATTCATCAGATTCGGTATTCAACATGTTCTGAAGCAGAAATCTTGTCCTGGTGCTCATCTGTCTTCTGGTAGTTGACATGTAAGGACAAAACTTTCTGATGTTGGCTGCCTCAGGACTTGAAATAGTGGTCATGTGGTAAGTCATATGGTTTTCTCAGTATACATTGGTTTTAATATTTGGCTCATCTTCCAGAATGAATTGTCAATAAGGACCAGGGTACCACTGTAAAAAGAAATCCAAGTAATTACCAGTATCTTAATAGGAATATGTAATAACTTTCCATGGTCCACAAAAGTTGATAGTCTTCTAAATTCTCATTTGAAATAAACATGGCTAATAAGATGAAAGCCCAACAATAAGAATGAAAAATCTGTTAAATTGGAACCAATATCATAAAAAGATAATTTCAGTTTAGCCATGGAAATCTTTGGTGACCTGTTTTTCCAAACAAATGCCTATTTGTATAGAATTAACTATCTGGAATTAGCATTGAGATAGCTAAATAAACCAAGCAGGAAAATTCGCTTTAATAAAATGAATCTTGTCTGATTACTTTAATGGAATTCAGAGAGTCCAAATGTGTCCTTAAATTACATGTCAGTTATGCTTAGGTGAATGCAACTCCATTGAGAATTACAGGATGAGACTCCTTGAAACTTCTCTTTTGCCTTGTTGATTATCTCTTTTGCCTAGACTATGGATATTGTTTATGTCTATTGTATGTGTCTATGATGGCTAATTTATCAGAGTGCCAGGTTTCTAGAAACTTCCTAGCATTTTTGGACTTGATTTCCTTCTTGGTTTATTTAGCTATGCCAATGTTAATTCCAGATAGTTAATTCTATACAAATATACATTTGTTTGGGAAAACAGATCACCAACTTTGCCAAGTCTAAAAATGCTAGAAAATTTCTAGAAGCACTCTGACAAATTAGCCATCAATAGGCAAAAGAGACAATTAACAAGCCAAAAAGGGAACAAAATGACTTAAGCACCTCTTCAAAAGCAATCAGCACCCAGATGAACATAGTTTAACTCTAAGATTAACATCAGGCCAACAATCAAGTAACAATACCCCAATCAAGAAAGTGCCAAATGAGCTCAACCAAAGAACCTCTAAGACCACCTCCACCAAGACTGACAGGTCAAGCCAACATAAAATGATGGCAAACCCAACTCCTTACTAGCAATGGTGATGTTACCTAGTTTAGGTAATGAAACATCTACAAGAAAGCAACCAAAGACCCCTCATTTCAACCCTGAGCTACAAATATTCTCCATTATTGGTAACAAATAACCATAGAAAATTATCAAGGATTTTCATGTATAGTAAATATTAACTAGGCCTATATACAATTAGTCTATAGCTAATGATCTCTTGTTCGATGACTGTTCAAAGTTATGGTAGTGCTGAATGAGTGGTGATTATCCTCAAAACACTCTGTGATCATGATCATGTGATTATGATCTGGGCACTTGAAACCGGCTCACACTTATGATAGTTGTAGCAACCTGTGGTTTTGGGATCACAATTTGTGATCTTCCTTGCTGGCTTCTGACAAACAAATTCAATGGGGAAGCCAGCAGAGTAAGTTGAAAATTGCTCATGTGTGAAAACTGGCAGGAAATCGATAAGTCTCTCCAACCAATACCCTTCCCTAGTTCCTTTGTGCTTGCACTGCACCTCAATAGCTACCTGGGTACCGTTCCTGGCCACCCACATGCCCTCTTGCTCCCTCTCCCACTCAGCAGCAGCCACTTACTTGCCTACCAACTTACTTGCCTATGAACTTTGTGCGACTTGCAACTTCCTGCCAGCTTTCATACTGACTGGTTGTTCAAAGCTGCTAGGAAATTGTAAGGTTGTGCTTTTCCTTAGGATTTCCTTTGTTATTTTAAACTGGAACTTTCCAATTTCTGGGAACTTGGAAAAGAATAAAAAACATTCCTAACTTTGTGTTTGCTCAATTTTAAGTGAAGAGAGCATCCATTTTTGTTTTCCGTTATTTATGACTAGATAGTCTGTCTTTCAATGAGCAGCCAAAATGCATGACAGGCTTTTTATTCCTGTTGCCATCCAAACTATGATAACCATATCATTACAGGTACATTAGATGATTTACAATGGGTTGAAAAGACTAAATATTGAGTTGGAAATTTTTTTTTTTTTACTGTTGTATAGGTAAAAGAACCATTTAAATCATATCAGCTAAAATTAGGAATAGTTCATGAAAATAGCCAAAAAGAAGATTTTGACATGTAGGAAACTGAGTTTAATGAAACTAATATTGTGATCAAAACTTGACTCATCTAATGCAATTAAATTATTTTGAAGATTCTGCACAACATGAATTTATTAGCATGCACACAATAAAATCTATACACTGAGTTCCCAGCTTGCAAGGTAGCCCTGAAAAAAAAAAGCAGAACCCCAGCCTACAGTATATGCCTTTGGCCTATTATATTGCAAAGGCAAGACAAGGAAAAAAAAAACAGCCCAAGTGTAAATTTCAGCAGGATGTTGGAATGGTTTTGATTAACCTTCCTTCCCAATAAGTCAGCATGCTGCCTATATTATCTCCTAGATGTGGTCAGAAAATGTATACAATTTGGTTTACTAGTCCACCATTTTCTATCTGATTCTTCCTTCTGTGGCCACCCAGGGTCAATTCAGCTTTCTGCCAGGCAAGGCATTTTAAGCAGTTGGCATATATTGGCTCGAGGGTATCTCATTGATTGGATAGTGAATGCAGCTCACATGTATGTGAAGGGCTACCTTTTACCAGCACAGTCAGGAAGAAGCCTAAAGTGTAAGCAATAATGTAAAAACCTGGCATTTATTTATATTTGTGATGGTTTTGTGCAACATCTGAGGATTTTGGCAAAATGTTTTGCTTTAATAGGAAAATAGCTAACCAAGATCCTAGTTCAATATTAGTCTTCTTAGCAGCATTTAAAGAAACAAAGGAAAAGTACCTACAGAAGAATTGATAATATTCTTATTAGTGGTTACTAGACCATGTCTAGTTTATGTCTTAGAAAACATTAATAATCTTTCAATGTCAAATTTAAACTAAAAAAATCCTGGCAAGTACTACTTATGGTGAAAGGTTTGGTTTGGCTCAAGATGATTTTTAAGAATTTGGTATAACTTTATAGAACATTCTCAAGGTGGTGTCAATTTATGTATTCTTTCTAATGTATTCAGTAATCTACAGTATGTCCAAGTATTCATAGTTTAAATTAAAAATAATCAAAGTATTATTCTTCCTATTTTTATTATATTTGACGTGTCTAAATTTAATAAATCACTTTATGTAGTATATAAGGAAAATTTTATTGAATAACAAACAAAATTACAAATTGTATTAGGTATGTAATTTAAAATAATATTGATATTTAATATTTTATTTAGTAATAAATAAAAAAGTTAAAACGGAAAAAGAAGAAAAAGAAAGCCAGCAGCTAACAATGGTATCATCAACATATAAAGAAATATTGAGGAGTTAATTTTGTGTGTGTGGGTATATGAGAGAAAATCAGGGATTCACAAACTAATTACCATTCAGTTGACCAAAAATTAAGCAGAATATAGTCATGTTTACTCTCTTTCTCAGAGGGTATTTTGGCACTGAGATTTTATCCTTAATTGTCCTAGAAGAGTTTGCTTAGATCCTTGCCATGTACCCTTGCCCATAATTTTCTTTAGGAATTGGATCATCATTTAACAGTGCTAAATGGGGTGTAACATATTTTGACGCTATTTTAACATTATTGAACAGTTAATTTGATTTGTGAATATAATCATAAAGATTGACTTACGGACAATGTGATTTCTTCTACTAAGCCATTTTTCCTTGTTCAACACAATATAGTTAAAAAAAATTCCTGGCTTAATATTATGTATAATTTTTATACATAATATTTAACTACTGGATATAAGATATTCCTTAATATTGACAAATCTTATATGCAGAGGAGATAAACACTACAGGTAGTCCTCAATTTACAAGCACAATTGAGCAGAAAATTTCTATTGCTAAGTGAGATACTTGCAAAGTATGTATTACCCATTTTACAACCACTCTTGTCACATTTGCTACTGCAGTTGTTAAATTAGTAACATAGTTCCTAAGTGAATCTAACTTCCTCATTGACTTGTTTGTCAGAAGGTCACAAAGGTGATCACATGGCCCCAGGACACTGCAACCATCATAAATATTAACAAGTTGCCCAGTGTCTGAATTTTGATCACATGACCAAGGGGAAGCTGCAATGGTTGCAAAGTGTGAAAGTGTTCATAAGTCACTTTTTCAGTGTCATTGTAACTTCAAATGGTCACTAAATGAACTGTTGTAAGTCAAGGACTACCTGTATTTCAGAGCTTGGATTGGTAATATGTTTTATTACACTGAGAGAAAAAAAATCCCTAATACAATTAGGAAGATTAGATTTGTTGCTTATTTCCATTTGAAAACACTTTTTTTTAAATCCCATTTATATCCCGCCCTTTTCTGAAGACTCAGGGCAGCTTACAATTTAAAGCACAAACCAATGTGCTTAGCAATAGTCTTCATTCTATGTATATGCCTGCTTATTAGGGCTTTCCCCCCCCCCCCCCAGCGGCATTATTACAAACTCAGCTTATTGCCCCCAACAATCTGGGTCCTCATTTTACCTACCTCGGAAGGATGGAAGGCTGAACCTGCACTAATTACAGGCAGCTGGTGTTACTTAAGGAGGCATTAGCCCACTGCTCCACCAAGGCTCTTGAAATAAGATTGCTATTACATATTCAAAACTACAAATTATTACTAAAATTATTCATATTTTCTCTATAATGTTCTTTCATTAATTCAAAAATCAGCCAAAGCAAAGGTAGGTTTGCCAAGATATTGCTTAATATAGTAAATTAGAGATTAAAATGTTGTGGGGCGGTGGGGGGGGCAAGAATACATTTTAAAATTTCAGATGCTACTATGGACAACTCCAGAGTGGTTGCCCAGGGAAATGCGGGCCATATAGTGTAATGATTAAGCAGCTATACCAGCTGGCATTACTCAGCTCAGCCAATTTCATAGGCTTGTTGTGACTGGAGGAAGGAGCTATAAATGCAAGTTTTTTTGTTAAGGGAAATATCAATAGTCTAATCTTTAAGTTCAAGAAAATGAAAACAAAGTAGATTTAGTGTGACCCCTGGCTACCATATATTTTGCAGACTTTCAATGAAAAATGATGGAAGAATATTTGTTATTTGCATCACAAATTAATTAGCAAAGGTAAGAAAAAGACTCCTAGGCATATATAGGCGACAGGTAGGTCTAAGGATTAAAAATGTACATGAAGCATCTGTCTTACTAAGACCAGTGGGAGGAATCAAAGAAGAGAAATGAAAGGTTGTTACCGCAGAAAGCCAATTAGTAATCACATTGCACAATTGGTTCCTATTTTCAGTTTGTAGAACTAACACTGGCAAATGGAAATGCATTCTGATACAACCAATCAGAAGCAAGAGATTATTATTCAGTTATTCACTGGAGCTCCTGAATAAGATGTAAAATTTAGAAGCTACGCTTGAGTTGAGTGATTAAGGAATGCACATCCTACATCCTACAGGCAGTCAATTTGCTTTTTAGTTTGTAATGTTTCAAATACAGATGTTTTCAATTATGCACATTAAGTTTAAGTTCTAGGCAACAAGATTAGCTATTAGTAAATCAACTTTTGGGAGGTATCTGATGCAGTACCAACTTTGATTCAATCTGTCTCAGATATGCACATTCTGAGCTGTAGTTGTGGAGATGATCCAAGTCCTTTAACCCTCTCTAATGTATGGGCAGATTTTTATGTTCACCTCTGTTTTCAACATAAGTGGTCCACTTTTGACAGTTTCTCTCTTATTGGATAAATCAATCAAATCATCCAAATAAATAGGGCAGTCAGCTTCAGCTATTTTTCTCTGATTTCAATGTTATTTTAGAAGGTGGTAAAGAAAGAAAATTATTTATCTTAGTCTGAGAGAATCAGTTTAAGACAAGTAATTGTCTTTCTTGACCACCTTCTATAAGAAAACCTGTGGAATCTTCAGAGAGATTTCCATAGTACTACAATAATACGTGCCATTTAGAAATCTAAATGGGAGAGGAAATTATTTATTGGTGGCAAGTACAATGAATCCAACAGAATAATATGAACTGATTATTTGTTTTCTTGTTTGCCTAGTATCCTTCTTGTTCTCCTAGAACCGAAGATGGTACACATGCCATTCCTTCATTGATTTCTCTTAACAAAAAACTTTGGCATTGATTGGACTGAGTAACAGTGATAGCATGAAATGAATTGTGGCTATATGGTCAGCATCTGGATGATTCTGAATTGTGGTATTTGAGCTTAACTACAAAACAAGAGGAGTAAAGCTAAAGAAAAATGACTCAGGTGGCATATAGTTGATTGGATGGCCTTGGAATAGGCTGATCATGTACAAAAGAAATGGAAAAGAATCACATGCATCAGAACATTGCGCTGTATGGAAATTACTTCTTTTCAGCGAATTAGTCCATCATAACCTTTTCTTGATATTTTATGCCATGGATTTTGATGATATTCACTGCAGTTTTGGGAGTCCTCTGATTCCCCCCCCCCAGCTTATAATTGGTAATCCTTAACAAATGAATTGCTCATTGAATCTTCATTGGGCTGTCCTTTGGGGAAAAGGGGTAGTAGGTAGGAGTCATCCTATGATAATTTTCCTTAGCACTTTTGTACTTTTGTACTTTTTCAAGTCTTTGGGGTCCCCCAAATCCCTTGATCTTTTCTCCTTGCTTAGAAGTGATGACATAGGCAGCAAAATCTGTGGCTGAACATTGGAAATGGATGGAAATGGTTTTGCTCACTGAATTATAATAAGAACATCTCTGAAAGCCATTTCCACACCATAGCAGGATTTATGTATGCTGGCATACATTTCAATACTTCCTTTTCAGTGCATTTAGGACAAACCCTTATCAATCTTGCTTTTATATACATCACTGTTTTTTTTAGAAGTGGTTGGAAAATTCTGAGAGTTGAAGTCCACACATCTTAGAGTTGCCTAGTTTGAAAAATACTAATACACATCCTTCAACCTTCTCCTTCAATCATGCATAAACTAAACATAAAGAAATACTATTTTTGTCTTAATGCATCAGTAGATTGTTTTGCTTGGTTGCTTCTCTGACTTAAAAATAATATACTGTAAAATAAAGAACAAAATGCAGAAGTAGAAATGGAATATAAATGGTTATAAGACATTGAAGCAGTTTCAGTAGAATAGTCAAATGCAGACTGGGAAATAGAATCCTCTTTGTGATTTTAATTTTAATATTATCTTGCTTCACTCCTAACACATTTGATTCCTTTTCTTTGAAACAGAGGATAAGGGAATGTGAAAAAGGCTCTATCTGCATTTTCTAGAAGGCAATACACACACACACACACACACACACAGAGAGAGAGAGAGAGAGAGAGAGAGAGAGAGAGAGAGAGAGAGAGAAAAGGTAACGGAACTCAGAGGTGCTATCACTGGGAGCGATGCCGGTGTCTTGCTACGGTGTCGCCGTCCATCCTTTGCACCCCTGCCCCTGCGGCTTGGAGCCACATGCAGCTGCGATTCCCCTCCCCACAGCCACTGTGGGGATTCCCCTCCCCGCAGTTGCCACGCCCCATCCTGGGCCCCCACCCAGAGTTGCTCCAAACCCCGACCCAGAGCAGTGTTCCTCGTGGCAGTGGTCTCTGGCACCAAACAGCCTCTTTTCAACCACATCCAGAAAAATTTGTAACAAACATTGGAATTCTCAAGGCCATGTTTGATATTTCCCAGCAATCTGTTACTGGAAGGAAAAAGCAATCCCTGCTGCGTTACTGATCCCAGAGAAGCATTTGTATGTATGCAGGTATCCTTAGGGTGCCATAGTTATGGATGAGTAATATTGGTTGCAAAGTTGGCATTTCTGGATGTAATACAGATATTTTGGACTTATTTTTGTTTCTTTGCATGTTTGATATTTTTAAAAAGACATATGCTACTGAATACACTTATGCACATATATATCATCTTTTGCTAGGTTACCACTGCTTGTCCAGAATGTGAAGTGAAGTGAAAGATTGTGACTAAACAAGATTTTAATGTACAGATAATACCACCAGAAATTATTTTAGCCTTTTAAATATTTTTTTTATTTAATTAGTTTTCTATACCGCCCTATTCTCGAAGGACTCAGGGCGGTTTACAGGACAATATTTAAAAGATAATATAAAATTAAGATAAAAAATAGAATTAAAAAGAATTAAATTAATTAATAGACCAACAATAAAACAATGTTAAAAACTTGAAACTAAAAACCCCCTCAGTCCAGGCCCGATAGATTGAAAAGCCAGATTTTCAGGTCCCGGTGAAATGAGTGCAGGTCGGGGGCAGTCCGGGGTTCCACAGGTAAATCATTCCAAAGGGCAGGTGTGCCCACAGAGAATGCCCTCCCTCTGGGGATCACCCGCCGGCATTTCCTGACCGGCGGCACCCTAAGAAGGCCCTCCCTATGGGAGCGCACAGGACGATGGGATGTTGATGCTGGTAGCAGGTGCTCCCTAAGATAATCCGGGCCCATGCCATTTAGGGCTTTATAGGTCATCACCATGTTGTTACTGATGTTAAGCTCACCATGGAAAACATCATATATTGTTATGTATATACTAGGTTAATTATTTAAAGACTGAAGTGCAACATAACTAGATTCTAAATAATCTATTTTTCAAAACACACAACAGTCCAAACAGTAAAAGTAAAGTCCAAATTAAGAATATTTTATTCTTAAGAATTGTTTAATTTAAAGTGGTTTAGTTGTAATAGATGGTTATAGATTCAAAATAGTTTTCAAGAGTGTACAAAAGATACTATTTTTGTAGCATCATCTGAATTAGACATATTACATTGAGAAAAATGTTTCTAATTTCTTTTCTGTTACCTTTATTGATTTCATTGCAGAGATGTTAACATAGGAAACAGATTATTTTGTTGTCTAATTTTACCTTCCAAAAGACAGAAGCAGATGAAAAATGTGAGGTTCTTTCCTGTTGGCTTTTTTGAATTAGCTGTTTTAGATTCTAAAAGTTTAGTTCCTAAAGAAGTAACCTTGTAAATAATTTTAATGTCCTCCTCTAGTGCAGAGTAGGCAACCTTGGCTCTTTTATGACTCAAGGACTTCAATTCCCAGAATTCCTGAGCCAGCATGGCTCAGCTTGGAAACCTCTCTCTTTCCCCTAAGTGTGGTTGGCTCAGGATTTCTGGGAGTTGAAGTCCATGAGTCATAAAAAAGAGCCAAGATTGCCTATCCCTTTCAAAAGCCAATAGAAGGAACTTTTTTTTTTTTTGCAAAAAAAAAGGTGCCGGAATGCTGTTCTAAGCGTTCTATGAGAAAAAAAGCCATATACACACACACACACACACACACACATACACACACACACACACACACATACTGTACTTGACAACTGTATGCATCTCATTATCTATATAGTTTCATTTCTTTGAAAAAATCACAGTCATAAACAGTAAGAACACTGTAAATAATTGGTTGTGAATGCACAAACATGAATAGTTCCTACATTAGTTAGAGAGCTTGGAATTGCCATTCTCTGTTCTTTAGAGGTAAAGTCCATTTCTGTTGCTTCTGTAGTGACAATAGTAACCAGTAAATCACTACTGAAGGTTTTTCAAGCTGGAATTCCTTTAATTGGTCGCATCTTCCTTAAAGCCTCTTCCCCATTATTGTTTTCAGTTTAATATGGTAGCAGCAGCAGCACTAATGATAGTTTCTTAATTGCACCTTAATTACTGAAGCAACGTAAAAGTTGGGACAAAATTGTTCTATTGCACAAGAACCATTTCTCAAGACTAATCATTTAAATAACCAATAAGCCATGACATTTTTAATCAGAGAGCAAATGGAAGCAGCACTTTTTGAACTGAATTCAAAAATCTGTTAAAAACACCACGTATTTAGCAGATGCGTAGCATGCTGTTATGTGTGCTTCCTTGAAAGCAAGTCCCAGTGGCAATTATATTCCATCTACCAATGATTCAGAGCAAGATGAGAGAGTAGATAAAGGCAAAATAGAAATAGGATTGGCTTTCTTTCCCTTTTTCTGTTCCTGAACTCTCCTTTTATTTTTATACTTCTCTTTTGTTTATTGCAATAGGAGAGATTTATGCATGTCAGCTCTAGACTAGCATATATTTTTTTTCTCAGTTGGTTATGAATGTGGCAAGGGGAATGGGAAGGATATGGAACATGTTGTTAGAGAACTTGCAGCAGTTTGCTTGGGCCACAAGCATAGAACACTCCCTTGTTGCTACTAAATCTCCAGTTTCAAGGAAACAAAGACTAAGGAAGCAGCGGTTTCTACAGTAGCCAAGATTGCACTTGTAGGTCAAATCTGTTTTTGTGAGGTCAGAATCCATTCTGCTGTTATCTTTTGCATCTAACTACAAACAGATTACAGCCATTATTGTGTTGAATATTACCAGGATGAAGGGAGACAAATGTTTAGACAGAGAAGCATTATGTTCAAGCCACTGGAAAAACAACAGAAATATTACATAAAACTAATAATGATAATAATGCAATCTAAGTGTGTGCCATATTTAATATTATTTCCAAAAACCTATTTATGTATCCTTTGTTTCAATACACTGCATGTACTTCCAGAACATGTGGATGTAGACAACGATATGTTGTATTTCAAAATGAACATCCTCTGAGAATGAAAGAAAAGCAACATGTCAAACCATTGTCCTCAATGTATTTCTCTACAGAAATAGAGCATAACAATGATGAAAACTGTAAATTTGAATGCATTTGGGTCAATATAAAAGGGGAAAAAAAATAACATTGCCATAGGTGTATACTATAGGCCGCCCAACCAAACAGAGGAAATAGATGAGCTTTTTGCTAGTCAGCTAACTAAGGTATGTAGGAAGCAAATTACAATGGAAATGGGGGACTTTAATTATGCTGACATCAACTGGGAGACAAACTCTGCACCAAGTGGAAGATGAAACAAATTCCTGACAAACCTAGCAGACAACTTTGTCTCCCAAAAAGTAGGGGATTAGCCATTTTGGAGCTAATTCTCACTAACAGAGATGAAATGATAGAAGGTGTTGAAACCACAGGAACCTTGGGAAGAAGTGATCCTACAGCCATTCTTCATATATTTTAGTCTCCAGGCCTTTAATCATCTTAGTTGCTCTTCTTTGTACTTTTTCCAAAGTCTTAATATCTTTTTATAGTGTGGTGACCAAACCTGGATGCACTATTCCAGGTGTGCTCTTACTAAGGCTGACTAGAAGAACTCCAAGGTCTCTTCCAGCTCCATTCTATTGCATTCCATTCCATTATTGTATGGATGTAAAGCATGTTTCAACTCTTACTTACTTGGATTAATGCCAGATTTGGTTTGTTTTGAATTGGACTTGAACTGTGTTGGAGATTTTGGAATGGGCCTGAGGAGTGGCTGGAAGACCGACCCAAGGAAAGCCATATTTATTTATTTATTTTTAAAATGTGTTTTATTAATTTTTAACACAATCACCTTAATATTTGGTAAACAGCATGTTGTATGGGTTAGTATTTAAAAACAATCAATAACAATTAATTTCTATAATTCTATAGTCCATACAATGTCTTTGCTTGATTTTCTCTTCTTCCAATAATGTTCTCTTTTGCCAACCTTAATTTAATACAGTTCTTATTATTTGAATAAATGACATTTTTCTCATGTTTCTGCAAATAATAATCATATCAATATAAAGCTTCTTTTCTAATTGCCTCATCATAGATCCTGTTTACAGAATCCTTATTTAAATTTATTTTCCCCACAATATTCAAAACATTCTTACAGGTTAAGATTTTCTCAAAATTAGTTACACTTAAGTATTTAAGTCTTTTTTCTCATACAACACTTTTACATTTCTCATATCTTACAAAAAGAAAAAAAAAACAGAGAAAACATTTCTTTTATATAAACCATCCCAACATTTTATATTTCTCATGTCAAATAACAAACCACAAAGAAAAAAAGAAAGAAAAAAATACTATATTACTTGAGGGGTTCATCCCTCTAAAAATCTTCATTCATATTCAAAATCTTTCTATTTCTTTAACCATGTTCAAACAGATGTTTAATTTTTAAAAATTTTCACCGATTGTACCACTTTTAGAATACGGCAATATTCAAGTACCATCAGTCGCCTAGCAAGGTGTCAAAAACTTGATGACAAAAAAAGAAAACAGAAAAAAGTGATACAGGTAGTCCTTACCCCCCTTTATATTCTCTTCTCTTACCCCTTTATATCCTCTTACTCCTTTAATATCCTTTCTCTCACCCTCTTTAATATCCTGTCTTCTCTCACCCCCTTTTATATCCTCTCTCCTCTCACCCCCCTTTATATTCTCTCTTCTCTCATCCCCCTTCATATCTTCTCTTCTCTCACCCCCTTTAATATCCTGTCTTCTCTCACCTTTAATATCCTCTCTTCTCTCATCCTCCTTTATATCCTGTCTTCTCACCCCTCTTTATATCCTCTTTCCTCTCACCACCCTTAATATCCACTCTTCTCTCACCCCTTTTTATATCCTATCTTCTCTCACCCTCTTTAATATTCTCTCTTCTCTCATCCCGCTTTATATCCTCTATTCTCTTCCCTTCTTTTATAGCCTCTCCTCTTCCCCCTTTTCTCTTCCATGCACTTCCAGCTGATTCCTCTCAAGGCTGTGCTTCTCTGTCTCTCTTTTGCAGTTCCTTTCTCTTTCCCCTGTTCTTTTTTTCTCTCCCTCCCCTGCCAAAACCTCCTTTTATAACCATTCCTCTCCCCACCCTTTTCTCTTCCATGTGCACTGGAACTGCTGATCTTGGCTCCTGCCTAGCTCACTTTCTCGTGCTTTGCCAGAAAACATGCTGCTTGCTTAACTAAGTAGAAGCACCAGGATCAGCGCCAGGCTCCAACTGATCCATGCTTCTGGTGGCCCCACAGAAATGTGGATCAGCTGTAGCTGCACACACTGATTCTGTGCTTCTGCCCAGTTCACTTGCTTGCGCTTTGCCAGAAGACACGCTGCTTGCTAACTTAGCAGAAACACTAGGATCAGCACCAGGCTTCAGCTGATCCATGCTTCTAAACATGCCACTCACTAACTCAACCTTCACCTAGAAATATGTGCTTGCTAAACCCGCTGCTCACTTGCTCACCCTTCCCCCCCAAATATACCGCTCACTCATTCACCCTTCCTCCAAAAACCGACCACTTGCTCTGTCTCTCCTCACTGCTTTGGTAAGAAAAGCCTCTTCTCTTCTCAGTTTGCCCCTTTTATACCTTCTTTTCTCTCCACCCTCCTCCTCCTTTTCTAGGTGGATTGGAAGCTCCAATTACCATGTTGCCACGTGTGCAGATCCTGGGGATTCTGCCAAGCTCTGCAGCTCCAGCTAATTCCTCCAGGTCTGTGCAGTTCCGCTTTAACTGGTTCCCTCCCTCATTACAATTAGCTATGGCTCGCATTCCACCAGCCTCGTGCTAAAGTACCACTGGTGGTACGCGTACCACCAGTTGAAAAGCCCTGCCCTAGAAGGCAGAAATTGGCCGTAGGGTGTGGAGCTCCGCAATTCCTCAGCTGCAGCACTACTGCGCAAAACCAGAACAGGAAAGCCATATTTATTACTGGTTGTGCTGGTCACACTTGGGAGTTCGGAGGGTGAGGAATGGGTAGGAGGATAGGCTGGAAGTTAACCCACATTTACTAGCCTGCCTATGTCAGCTGCATTTGCCATGTTTGTCTTGCCTATGGGCCTGGCTGAGACCATGTTCTTATACTTGTAGAGGCAGCATTCTGTGAACAGTGCTCTCTTGCTGCTGGCATTTTTCCCTTGTGGACTTCTGACCCTGATGGCTGTTCTCTAGAAAGAATGCAGAGAAGAGAAATAAAAATGATTGTTTGATATATATTTGCACATGTATATGGAAAAGGAAGGAGTTGAAAAGAATGATTGATCTGACTCTTTATGAAAAACAACTGAAAGAATGAGTCAAGAATACAAAATATACTGAATGTGTGATGGACCATCTCTGGTGTATTAAATTTGTGTCTTGAGAAAAATTAATAGGAGAGGAAAGGATTGGGATTAGGATAAAAGAAGAAAAAGTATTAGAAGATAGATTCCAACAGAAAGAGGAAGTGTATGTAAAGAAGGAAAGTATGACACTTGCTTGTTTTATGTCATAGAGTAACATGAGTATTTTACAGAATTGAGATATAGGTAAAAAAGATTCTTTTTGAAGGTTGTCTGTAGTTGTCTGAATCATTGCAACTGGACTATTTTTGTTGTTGTTAGTTTGAGAGGGGTTTCATTGCCCATCCAGGCAACTTCCTCATCAGAGCAGGCAGTTAGGTAGAGAGTCGTTGGAATGTACCAATCCCTGCCACACCAATCTTGGGGGTTTCCTCCCCAAAGTGCATTGCAAAATGTTGATAAAGATTCTCAATCATCCAGGTAGAGTTGTCTGAAGGTTGAATCATTGCAACTGGATTAGTTGATAGTTTGAGAGACATTTCAGGATTTTTTTTTTCTTTTAAAAGTTTTTTTAAAATTTACATAGTGCTGCATGGTGGAAGGTGTCCAGTTTATCTTGTTAGCCAGCAACCAGTAATCTAGCACAGAAAAATATGATCAGGACTAGAAGTTCCCAAACTTTCTCATTTCACATTACACTTAGTATATTAATTTTTTCATAAACTCCTATGCCAAAAGACTGTTAAAAACCCTTCTTTGTAACAGCATGATATCACAAATGGAGATCACAAAAATGTAAAATATTCAGTGGTACTCCTGTGAATTCACTGTAGAATCCCAGGCAGCCTTACACTTTTTTTCAATCAAGTTATATCAAAACAATAAAAGCTTAATTTTGTGTTGGCAGAATTGGAAGGCCTAACACAATTTGAACCATGGGGTTTCAGTTTAAAGCCTTAATTAAAAAAGATGTTAAATACAATTTTCTTAATTTACAAAATATAGCACGTAAGTGTATTATAGAAAATATTAGCAGAAGAGTCAAAAGATATCCTGTATAAATAAATGTATATGTCATATTATTTCATGTTATGTCATGTCAATTTTATATCAAAACTACATATTCAAATTAAAAGGAGAGAAGGGTCAATATTGAGTATTTACAGAGGTAATTTTTATTTTTAAAACACAAGAAACTAAGATGGACTTTTCTTTGTTCAATATGTGTAATTGAAAGAAAAGTTCAATTTAAAATTTGAAAATGTAATTATATATATATATATGTCAAATGCTTGTTAACTATTTTTAGATTACCTTGCTAGGCCCCAAACATGGGACAAATCTTATTTCGTATTTCAGCCTAACCGAAGGCCATTGACAGGCAGTAGTCACCACTGGTGACAGCTCATATTTGTGTAAATTGGTTTTGCTAACAAAGAATTAAAGGGAGACTGATATGCATTTCAAACTTATTTGTTTTCGTCAGTCAGCCATACCCTTCTGAGATTTGAACCTAGGCTGATTGCACATTAGGCAGTTGTTTTCACCTCTAGGCCACAGGATCTCTCTCACTTTGTTAGCTGAGAAGCAAGGGGGATATGTGTCAAATGCTTGTTAACTATAAGTTAATAAGTTTGAAATGCATATCAGTCTCCCTTTAATTCTTTGTTAGCAAAACCAATTTACACAAATATGAGCTGTCACCAGTGGTGACTACTGCCTGTCGATGGCCTTCGGTTAGGCTGAAACAGGAAATAAGATTTGTCCCATGTTTGGGGCCTAATAAGGTAATCTAAAAATAGTTAACAAGCATTTGACACATATCCCCCTTGCTTCTCAGCTAACAAAGCGAGAGAGATCCTGTGACCTAGAGGTGAAAACAACTGCCTAATGTGCAATCAGCCCAGGTTTGAATCTCAGAAGGGTATGGCTGACTGACGAAAACAAATAAGTTTGAAATGCGTATCAGTCTCCCTTTAATTCTTTGTTAGCAAAACCAATTTACACACACACACACACACACACACACACACACACATACACACACACACACACACATATATATATCTTAAGTAACTTTTAAAGTAGGCAAATATTATTGAGAATCTATTTGAGAGTAATATTAAGAGAATTGGATCTAGGATGAATTTTTCTCTGGTTCACAGAACAACATTATGTTCTATGTGCCAATCATTGTGGGTTAATATGATGTGTGAAGCCAGTTTAAGTCAACCTTCCCTAATATATTACCATGCAATGCATTCATTGTTATGTTAGGTTCAAAAGTAAATGATTTGTAGTCCAACAGATTAAGAAAGGTTAATCAATAGTGTTGATTAATGTTGATAACAGCTTCCTAGCTTGTCACCCTTAATTCACACATTCAGTAGCTATTAAAAGTCTAAAGTGGGTGATGAGAAACAAGTTGAATTAAATAGTTCCCTAGAGATTGCAGGAGATTGGTTACAGTATAATACAATTAATTAATTGGATTGCTTTTGTTAATCAGAGAAGAATTGAATTCTTATCTTGAGGTGAAACTATTACTTATACGAATAGTGCAAAATCCTCTTCTCTTCTTTTGTCTTGTCTTGTCTTGTCTTGTCTTGTCTTGTCTTGTCTTCTCCACTCCACTCCACTCCATTCCACTCCACTCCCCTTGTGTGTAGAATTTTTACTTGATCTGCACAATAGTCATCCTGCACAATGCTTGTTGAGAGCCAGAATCACCTTGAGGACACCCATCATGCTCATTTAAGAAGATCCCATTTGGTTAACTTACAGCTCTGTTGAAGCAGAATACAGCAGTTGCCTCTTACTGCTGTCATGATTTAGGATGCTATTAAAATCTATTTCATTATGGCAAAACTTAAAGTTTTTTGGAAACAATTCTATTTTCTGGACTTTCTATTAGAATGTACCTTGATTTTTCAGGATGGGGGAGGAATCAGGTGATTGCTACATAGTACACCAAAATAATTTTAATGAAAATAATTTCACTGATTACAAAGGAAAAAAATCTGAATATGACTAAACAGATATTATGAAAAGAAATAGCAAACTAAAAGTACAAATGACTAGCACTTCTATCTCTATCATATTTACATTTAAGCTATTTATAATGAGGAATAAAATGATGAAAAATCATTTGTGGCAATAAATCATAACAATTGGCTATTCAGCTTTTATATCTTGTCTATTTCCCATATTTAATGCATTTGCCAAGTACATAAATTGGTTTGCAGTACCATTATACTGAAATTGTACAAAGAATGGCAGAGCTGGGGTGGAGGGTGGGGGCGAAAAGGGAGATCAGCATAGAATTACTAAAGTCACAAATAAAGTCCAACCACCTTTACCGTCATTGATACTGTTATTATCTAAATCTAATCAATAGCAATAAATCAGTTAAATTGAACCTTCATATGTAGACATATTCTTTCATGCTTGTCACACGTGATTCTTTCTGAAAAGATGATTTGTTTAGTAGAAGTATACTTGCATATTGCTAGGTGGGAAAACCATTCTAAGGAAAGGTTCTGGACCATTCTCTTTTTTTAAAAAGCCTTCTTTCGAAAGGCCTCTTATTCTATAGAGCAAGTAATATCTAATTTAATAGTTTCTGTTATAAACCTGTTTTTGCTTAGCTGAAAAGAGGAGACATTAAGATCCAATCATTAAGGAGATAAAGAGAGACAGGAGGTGGTTGCTGGCATATGGGGGCAAGTTGTTTGAAGCAGTAGTTGAATACAATGCCATTTCTCATGGACGTTCTAAACTAACCTGCTGTACGTATAGTTGAAGATGCTTTCCAATCACCAGTATTAAAGAATGTTGTAATTACAAGTCCTATAAGTACAACATAGAAGAGGCTGCCATCCTCTCCAGCAATAGTATCTCCAGTTAAACTTAAAAAGAAAAATATTATTTTCATTTAGGTTTGTTTATATTTTCAAACAACAGAACTATAAGAAGAAGCCACACATAAAATTGTTCTCTAAATAAATCTCTTAATTCCACAAGATATTGAAAGCCAAATTAGATTTTAATATCTTTACCTTTAGTATCCGCTGGATGGGTGATGGTGTGGATTGCTTTTCTATATGAAGTATTCCCTGAACTTCCTTGGCTAAATATAAAATGCATTCTGCTTCAAAACTGCTTACTGGTTTAATATATAAAATGGTGTTTAGCTTTTGGGATTACCTGTAGTTTTTTTCTGCAATCCTCACTCAATTTACCAACTATGCTATCAGATATAATAAAGTGGTTTGTTTCCTTGTAATGATTTTCTTCCCAGATTTTCACCATAGGAAGAGAGGGAAGCTCTGAAGTCTACATAAAAAGTTCACGCTCTACCTTGTATGAGAAGGTCAAATACTAGTAGATTTTCAAGACAAAAAATATGAACTAAACTTAAGGCTCTAAGGAAAAATCATCCAGTGGTACCCCATTACATTCTGCTGTGAAAAGCAGTTTCCTTATTGTCTTGCCACTAAGTATGCTGAACAACAATTGTTAGTATTCTGTAGCTGGCACAGTGGAGCATGATAGGAACTATGTATCTGAAGTAAGTTAGATTTGTTTGAATGCTTGGGAAACTGTTGAATGTTGAAAAAATAACCATGCACATGTCTATTTTATTTACTTATTTTATGGATGTGCTTCAGAGAAGAAAATGGATGTGAGAATATTATTTACCTCAACATCTACAACCTGAAGTGCTGCCACACAATAATATAGAAGCAGGCTGGTCTGTAAGTCAGATACCACTGTATGAGAGATCTGTGTTCTTGACAGCTTTGAAAGCAGAAATAATAGATTTGTCAGATCCTGTTCCTGCTACGGCTACAGCTGTCAGTATTTTTCTAAAAAAGAGAATCCATCAAGGAATAAAGGAACCTCTGCAGGTGATACCACTACTATATTCTTTTATCATTACTGAAGAAACTGTTCATTATTTTGCTGTTGATATCAGAATTAATATAGTGTGTGTTAAACTCTGTAAATGGCCTTAACAAAATGTCAGAAAAAGTTATCTTCAGCCATTCTTCTCCCTCTGAAGCCTTGCTTCAAACTGCATAACCCCAGACTCTATCATAATATAGACTTATTTTCTAAGAAGTTTCCTAAATCAATGTCTTGTCCATCAAATTAATGGTAGTCTTGACAACACTTCAAATGGCTATTACATCAAAAAGGTTCTTGCCATTAACAAATCTGGCAGTCTCCAAGGATTTTGCACTAGAATAACCATCACCCCCAACTAGCATATTCTTGGTGCCCAGATGCAAAACTAAAGGGCATTGTAGTTTACATCAAAGCAACTCTTAAATAAAGCAATGCTGGGTATGAAAACATCTTGAAGAAGTTACAGCAACTAAGTCTTAAAACAAACTCTGGGATTACTGAGGATACGGAGAGCCAACTTGCAGCTGTATCATTTCAGACAACTGGTTATTGAATTTCTTGCACACAAATGTTTCTATGGGATATATAAGCAATTTTATTGGGGGATGATTGGAGCCCTGTGAGATCATTGCTAGTGTAAAGAATGATTTGCCTGGCATGACTTTTGAAGATTGACGTGGGAGAAGCTTTTTTTCTGTGAAGAGGAAATTTTGGATTCTTTAAAATCTATTTTGGCTCTCAATATCTTGTTGAATTAAGAGATTTATTTAGAGAACAATTTTATGTGTGGCTTCCTCTTATAGCTCTGAGGAGATTCTCTTGTAGGTAAGGCAAATGTCAGATATAACATGACATTTCTAGAAAATGTGTAGACTTTGATTTGTGTTTCTCTTTTTCTTTTTAACAAATTTTATTAAAAGTTTCACAGAGATCCTGGTACCATTTTCTCCAATGTTCCTTATTTTTTTTTTCTATTGATACAAAAGGTTATTCAAGATTCTATGGCCTCAATCTATCTGCATAAATTTGTTTAACAATGTGCATAGTTTTTAGCATTATATAACATAATATCAGAATAACATTTCTAATCCTTAGATTAGAATTATTTGCGGTTTTAGGTTCTGTCTTTGAAAGATTATCAGGAAGGACATGAGTAGCTCCAAATTTTAGAAATCTGGTAGTAGTGCTAAAGCACCTTAGTTCTATCTATAGCATATGGATGGTTTGGTCAATGTGATTGGCCATAATTTTGAAACCTTGGGAATTGCCAGAAATTGAATTCAGTCCTATCTGCAGAGCATATGTAATATCTGCTGCTAAGTCACCAGTGGAAAAATATTTTTGGTTTAGGTACCAAGTTTCCTCTTTTCCTATTTTATATAAGTTGGATAACCAATATAGATAGTCCTTGATTTATGAACATTCATTTAACTATGATTCAAAGCTAAGACAGCCTTGAGATAATAATTTTGGTACTTTGCAACCGGTTTGCGTTTAGGACAGTTGGAGGCACATGATCACGAGTGGGGTCATTCTAAGAGAATTTTCTGCAAGGTTTAACACACCCACCTTGTCCTTACAACACCTAAATCCCTAAGATAGGTCCAAAATATTCATCCTTTCACCTCTAAAAAAACTTTGGGGCAATGCTCAAAACTAGTAAGTAAGAGTTCTAATGCAATAGTCCCCTTAGCAGTCTGCACTTTCTGGGCTTTCCCACAATGTCTCACATAAGAGTTAGGATTGAAAAAACCCTCCCAATTTTTTTTCTGATTAGGAAGTATAGACAGAAGAAAACTGTAAAAATATGGGGAAACATTTAACAGCTTTTACAGTTAGTTGTAGGGACGCAGTGGCTCAGTGAGTTAGGATGCTGAGCTTGTCGATCAGATGGTCAGCAGTTTGGCAGGTCGAATCCTGAGTGCCATGTAACAGAGTGAGCGCCTGTTGCTCGTCCCAGCTTCTGCCAACCTAGCAGCTTGAAAGCACATAAAAATGCAAGTAGAAAAATAGGGAGCACTACGGTGGGAAGGTAACAGCGTTCCATGCGCCTTTGGTGTCTAGTCATGCCGGCCACATGACCACGGAGACGTCCTCGGACAAGTGCTGGCTCTTCAGCTTTGAAACGGAGATGAGCACCGGCTCCTTGAGTTGGAAATGACTACCATGCATGTGCAGGGGAACCTTTACCTTTACCTTTTTACAGTTAGCCCACCACATTTCATAACATGACTTAGTTTGATATTTGCTGCAGTTACCAGCATGTCTTCAAGGATCAGTCACACTTGTTATTATGTGAGCAGAGATCAGATCCTTACAGTTTTTGCACATCATCTCCTTAGATGTATCTGTCCAGCTACTATTTCCAGATACCAACAAAGAATGGAAAGTTCACTCCTTTATTTGTTGGTAGAAGAACTATTATTGACACTGTTAGCCTGAAAGTATGCCATAAATAGCATTCCATGCAAGTATGGAATGGCATATAGTCATGCTGACCTCATGACCATGGAGATATTGTGGGTGGCGTCTGGGGCGGCTAGCGGCGAAGGGAATTGGAGTGCTGCGGCCGCTCCCGTATGGAGACCATGGCCCAGTGGTGGAGAGCGGACGCTTTGTGCCTTGGATGGTTGGGAGGCACAAACCATCTTTGCGCTGCCAGAAACCACCTAGATCAAGTTTGTTGCCCAGTGGAAGTAATATGGGTTTCCTGGTTTCCTCCTCTATTGGCCTATTCATCGCCTGGTCCTCTCCTGACGCGAAGAAGAACTTTGCAGCCAGGATTCCTCATCATTTTGTGACTCTGTAGGCTTTTATGCCTTGGATTAATCTGCTGACTCTTTTGCCCATTGCCCCCCTCCCCAAAGGTTTTGGAAGGACCCGGGTAAAAAACCACTGTGGGAGAGTGGCCAAGACTTACCAGCTGCTACCTTCGTAGAGGTGAGAGCTCTAAGTGGTATGCCTTATCCCGGTTGTGTATTCCATGCTGCTCCCCGGACCTGACCATCGTGAGAGGATGGGGGTTGATCTAATCTGGGGTTATACCCAGCTCAAGTGGCAGTGGAGCTGGGTTCGCAGATTGGACACTTACCTTCTGATTTAAGATCCTCCTGTTTGATCTAGGAACTGTCTAATGATAATCATTATGCGTCTTAGCTATTCCAGCACGGTTTTGTTTGCCCTCAGGGGTGCCCCCCCATCCTGGGTGCGACCCGCCTCATTTTCCATTCTGCCTCTTGATGAAGGGCCCAATTGTTGGGACCCTGAGAGATGGCTGGCCAGGGACAGGGGCCTCTGGGACAAATTTAATAAGAGGCCCCTGGTTACTTTTTTAGTTAAATTTTTTGTGGGGTTAGGGAGGGGGGAGGGATTTCGTGGTTGGATGGAAATGGGGGGGAGTCCACCAACTGTTGTTCAGGCCAGGTCCGGGATTGATCACGTGGGAGGGAGCTGGGGTTGGTTGCCTCTGGAGCTCTGGAGCGGGTCGTGGGATTATCTATTTCCACAATGTTAGGGAATGGCAGCAGGTGTACGAACAGAGGGCCGTATCGACATCCGGGAGTGCGTCTCCGCTATCTCCAAGCGGTGAGGCACTCCGACCCTCTGGTTTTGCCCCGAGGTTCTGGGAGCAAGGATGCGCAGCCATCTGAGCTCCGGCTGGTGTACTTGAATGCCAGGTCCGTTGTCAATAAGGCTCCTCTCATCCGGGATCTGGTTGAGGGTGAGCATGCGGACCTGGCTTGCATTACGGAGACCTGGTTGGGCCCAGAGGGTGGTATCCCTCTGGTTGATCTTTGCCCATCAGGTTTCTGGGTGCTGCACTGGCCTCGGGCTCAGGGTAGGGGTGGGAGAGTGGCGGTAATTATGAGGGAGACCTTGTGTCCGCAGGAAGCCACCGTTGTCCAAATAGCCAGGTGTGAGTCCCTCCTCCTGAGATGTGGTCCTAGGGCGCAGTTGGGTTTGCTGCTGGTGTATCTTTTGCCTAGTCGCGCAGCAGCAGCCCTGCCTGAGCTTCTCGATATCCTTTCGGGGCTGGTGATTGAGTTTCCCAAACTTATGGTTTTGGGTGACTTCAATCTACCATCCCTGGGAGGATCATCTGAGTTAGCTCGGGAGTTCATGGCTTTCATGACGATCATGGATCTGACGCAAGTAATTCAGGGACCGACTCATGTGGGGGGCCACACCCTTGATTTGGTTTTTCTATCTGGACAGTGGTTAGATGATCTTGGTGGGGGTTCCCCAATTGTTTTGCCCCTGTCATGGACCGATCATCATCTCCTGCGGCTGGTCTTCTGTTTTGCCACTCCCCGTCATGGGCCTGTTGAACCAACTAGATGGTTCCGCCCCAGGTGCTTAATGGACCCTGAGAGGTTCCAGGTAGCGCTGGGGTTCCCACCTGCTTCCTTTGCTCACAGCTCGGCGGATGCCTTAGTGGAAGCCTGGGAAAAGGCAGCAATGGAGGCACTTGACCGAGTTGTACCCTTGCGGCCCCTGACCGGTGCAGATCCCAGTGGGCTCCATGGTTTTCCGTGGAGCTCTGGGAGATGAAGCGTTGGAGACAGGGCCTAGAGAGCTGTTGGAGATCCAGCCGGTCTGAATCTAACCGATCATGACTAAGATCCTTTACTAGGTCTTATCTCGCAGCGATGAGGATGGCGAGGTCTAATTACTTCGCTACTCTCATCACGCAGATAATTGCCCGGCCGCCCTGTTTTGGGTGACCCACTCCCTCCTTAATCAGGAGGTGAGAGAGGAACTCTTACAGGGTCGTGCCGAGGAGTTTAGCCAACATCTGTTGGACAAAATCGCTCGGATTTGGACCGGTTTGGACTCCGACTGGGCAGAGTCTGACGATCAGGACATGGGTGGTCTTGTCGGTGTTATCTGGGAGGAGTTGGATCCTGTGACTCTGGAGGAAGTGGACAGGATTATGGGGAAGCTGAGCTCCACCATGTGTTTATTGGACCCGTACCCTTTCTGGCTGGTTTACATGGCCCGGGAAGGGACACGAGGCTGGTTCCAGGCAGTGATAGCTGCATCTTTGAGTGAGGGTAGTTTCCCCGCCGTCTTGAAGGAGGCGGTGGTGAGACCTCTCCTCAAGAAGCCTGCCTTGGACCCAGCTGTATTAAACAACTTTCGTCCGGTCTCCAATCTTCACTTTCTTGCGAAGGTTGTTGAGAGCGTGGTGGCGCATCAGCTCCCTTTGGTCCTGGATGAAGCTGATTATCTAGACCCGTTCCAATCGGGTTTCAGGCCCAGGTACATCACGGAGACGGCATTGGTCACTCTGGTGAATGATCTCTGGAGGGCCTGGGACAGGGGATGTTCCTCTGTCCTAGTCCTATTAGACCTCTCAGCGGCTTTTGATACCATTGACCATGGTATCCTGCTGTGGCATCTCAGGGGATTGGGAGTGGGAGGCCCGGTTCTTCAGTAGTTCTCCTCCTACGTCCTGGGACGTTTGCAGTTGGTGTTGGCAGGGGGACAGAGGTCGACTTCGAGGCCTCTCGTTTGCGGAGTTCCTCAGGGGTCGGTCCTCTCGCCTCTCCTGTTCAACATCTACATGAAGCCTCTGGGTGAGATCATTCGTGGTTTTGGAGTTGGGTATCATCAGTATGCTGATAATACCCAGTTTTTTATTTTGACTCCAAACCATCCCAGTGATGCCCTCGACTTGATGTCCCGTTGCCTGGAGGTGGTTTGGGTCTGGATGGGGAGGAACAGGTTTCGGCTCAACCCTGACAAGACTGAGTGGCTGTACGTGCCGGCATCTCGGGAAACTCAGAGTATTCCATCTCTTACTATGGGGGGTGAGTTATTACCCCCCATAGATAGGGCCCACAACTTGGGAGTCCTCCTAGACCAGGGGTGTCAAACTCAATTTCATTGAGGGCCACATCAGCATTGCGGTTGCCCTCAGGGGGCCGGGTGGGTATGGCCAGGGTGTAGTTGATTCACATGGTGTGGTAGGATGGAGAGTTTGTTGTCACTGTGTGTTGGGGGGAGAGAGCCTGGGGGGAGGCTCAGCTAATCTCAATGTACACATGTTGTACTTTGACAATAAAGGTTTATTTATTTATTTATTTATTTATTATTTCAAGACACTCCTTAAATCAGGGGTGTCAAACTCAATTTCATTGAGGGCCACATCAGCATTGCGGTTGCCCTCAGGGGGCCGGGTGGGTATGGCCAGGGTGGGTGTGGCCTACTGGGTGGGCGTGGCTAGAGTGTGTATGGCCTACTGGGTGAGTGTGGCCAGCTCTGCATCGTTCGCATCAAGGGTGCCTATTGGGGCCTGGGCAGGAGTGGGACAGATCTGAGGGTCTCTGGCAGGAGGAGGGTCTCTGGGCCAGGGCCAAGGCAGTGGGGGCCGTTCCCTCACTGTTTCCAGGATGGCTTTGCGGGCCACATGAAACCACTTCGCGGGCCGGATCCGGCCCCCGGGCCTTGTGTTTGACATGTCTGTCCTAGACTCACAGCTTTCTTTAGAAGATTATATAGTAACTGTGACTAGGGGGGCCTTCACCCAGGTTCACCTGGTGCGCCAGTTGTGGCCCTATCTAGACTGGGATGCCTTGCGTACAGTCACTCATGCGCTCATGACCTCTCAGTTAGACCACTGCAACGCTCTCTACATGGGGCTGCCCTTGAAGACCACTCGGAGGCTCCAACTGGTGCAGAATGCAGCCGCGAGAGTTGTGTTGGGGGTCTCCCGATACTCCCGTGTTACACCTCTGCTCCGTGAGCTGCATTGGCTTCCAGTTGCCTTCCGGATGAGATTCAGGGTGCTGGTAATGACCTTTAAAGCCCTACATGGCATGGGTCCAGAGTACCTAAGGGAGCACCTGCGGCTGGCATCAACTTCCCTCCGCCCAGTGCGCTCCCACAGAGAGGGCCTCCTCAGGGTGCCACTGGTCAGAGAGTGCCAACTGGTGACCCCCAGGGGGAGGGCGTTCTCTGTGGGTGCGCCTGATCTTTGGAACCATTTACCAGTTGAGCTCTGGATGGCTCCCGACCTTCGCTCCTTCCGACGTGATCTAAAGATCTATTTGTTTGAACAAGCCCACCTGGTCTGATGGGTTTGGGTTTTATCACTGTTTAATTGTAATTTATTTCTTGTATTGGGCATCATGGTTTAATCTTTTCTTAATTTTTGTATTTCTGTATTTTAGTATTTATTGCTCTGTCCTTCGGGAGAAGGGTGAAGGGTGATATACATTTATTGCTGAGTCCTTCGGGAGAAGGGTGATATACAAATTTAAATAAATAAATAAATAAATAAATAAATAAATAAATAAATAAATAAATAAATAAATAAATAAAATGTCTTTGGACAATGTTAGCTTACTTGGTTAAGAAACAGAGATAAGCACTGTACCTAGAGTCAGACATGATTGGACAGGGAAACCTTTAAGTTTATGCTGTAAACAAACTTTCATCATTTTCTTTTATCATTTCCTGATTTTATTTAATAGGATGCTCAGTCCTCCATCTCTATTCTTTCATGCTCAGTGCCAAATCAGTAGAAATTTGCTGAAAATTGTGATAGTAATTGCTACTGTGTCTCAATAATATAAAGATGGCATCAGTTTGGGGCCTTGAAATTATGACAGTGCATTTGATGCATAACTTCATACTCAAATGGAAGGTCAAAAAAGGTCATTGATGAAAAACTCTGAAGTAGTTTTTCAAGTTCTACTTACAATGCCCGGACTGTGGATATTAGATTAATGTCAAATACATACATTGGACTTCAAGATATGTAATAAATACAGCAATAATATATAGATATTTCAGGTCTATTCAGCCAAGGAGCCCAAATAGTAATTCCTTAAAAAGGAGATATTAAAAGCAGAATGACAAATAATTCTAATGTAGAAAATAAAACAGAAGAGAGAAGAAGAAGAAATATTACAAAGGAAGCACAAAAGTACAAATTATTATTTTTGAATGTGTCTGTTTTGGTGTGTTTGAATTAGTGTTGACTCATGGCAACTGGTAGGACAAGATTCTGCAGTTTTTTTGACAAGATTTCAGAAATGGCTTGCCATTGCTGCTTTCATTGGGATAAGAGAGAATGACGCTCACTGCCTAAGGTGAGAGTATAACACACTTTCCTGGTTTCAACCTGGTGCCTTAACCATTGCACCAGACTGGCTTTTACAAATATATTATCTCTATCTTTATTCAGGTTTTTGTGGCTGATTTGGAAATTGTTCCTGGACATCTCCAGTTGTGTGTGCCTGAACAGTCACTTAATTCCATGATAATTGTCTTTTTAATAGAATGTTTTTATTCTGTTGTAAAGTGCTTATTATATGATTAAGAACATACTTTTAATAATAATGTAATATTAAGCAACACAATACTACTGCAGCTTGCTCTTTTTCATGATAGTATTAGCTAGAACTTTGTAATATAATTATATTCTATTCTTTACTCCACAAAACAAGTAAGTAACCCTCCCGCCTTAAAAAAAGGCATGGTTTTTGCATTCAGTGCTAATACGGTATAGTAAAAGGAGCCAGAATTTCTGAATACTATATGAGCTGAGATGTAGAAATACTGATACTGACTGCTAATATTTAATATTTAAACATTAATATTTAAATGTTTCATTGGTCAAGCACACTATAAAGAAGTCAAGCTATTGGAATTAAGATTCTCTCTCTCTCTCTCTCTCTCTCTCTCTCTCTCTCTCTCTCTCTCTCACACACACACACACACACACACACACACACACACACAGACACACAGACACACACACACACACACACACACACACACACACACACACTCCTCTCTCCCCAGAAACCTGACTTACACATAGATGAAAATAATTTGGACCTAATCATTGAAACTGGTATCTCACTGATTTAGATGAGAAAATGCCCTCTCTATTAGTCAGCTGAATTGATGTCCTGCTGTTTTCACTAATTCTAGAAGTCTATCATATGTGCAGTGGCAGAAAAATAGCTGAAAAAAACAGAAGTATACATCTATGGAGATTTTCAATCATCCAGGTCATGGTTGTACAAAAGGTGCTTTTAAAAATATAAATATGTTGAATATAAATCCTTCCATTCCTTACCTTCCAGTCAGAGATGAAGACACTTCTTGTATTAGAAGCAAAGCATCTTCAAAGAAAATGAGAAAGTCCAATTGCCTCTTGAAAAAAGCACCTTTGGTACTTCAGAACCATCATTTTTTAAAAAAAATAATTTCTTTTTCCTATGCTGTTTCCCCCCCTCCTTTCTATGGATCATAAAAGGTAAGAAAAAGAATAGCCTCTAGAATAATCCTAAACACATTGGTTCAGGATATTAAGCCTTTCTGAAAGCAATAGGATTAACTTTTGACTTAATTTTAAATTTGGATGATATTTACATATTCTAATCCTTTTCATCAGAATTTGATATATCATAGTTGTTAAAAACTAGAATCAATAAGGTTAATTACATGCCATCTCCATATTAGCATTTTAAAACATGTCTATTTCAACAGCCAGACAACATAATAGTGATATAAAACTTATTACCTTAACATGACCCCAGAAGTTACTATAAATTACTGGGAGTGGGGGAATCGCTAAAAGTACTCCTCAGTACTTCAGGATTTCAAAACAGAGGGGGTAATTATCTGGATCCCTTACAATTATATTAGTTATACAATACAAATACAAATTTTTAAAAATGGTTTCATAACTAATAATCAGTTAAGTAAACTAAGTGGTACAGGCAGAATTAATGCTAATCTAAAAGCTGATGCATGTCCATAATATTATGGGAGTAAAATAAATGGCATAAATTATTTGTTATAGCCAATAAATTGAATATATAGGCAAGAAGAATTAGATGCTTTGGGACCATGAATTTTCCTTCTCAGGGTCAACAGAAAAATAAAATAATTCAAGGTAAATTTAGTTCATCAAAAAGCTTCCTTCTTTGTCTGTTTATATTCAATTTAAGATTAAATAATAAATAACATAGAGAGCTCATATTCCATTAGAGGGAACATCTGTTCATATTCCACTGACATATATGGCCTTGAATTTCAAACTTAAACTAAATGAAAATTCATTGCCTCATACACTTTGTACCGGTTATCTTAGTAGTTCTCAAACTCTGCAGAACTGCAGTCACCTAAAATGATAAACAAATTTGTGAAAAAATGAAATAAAAGCAGTGATTATGTTGGGATTAATATTAGGACAAAAAATAAATATACCACTTTTGATCGTTACATTTTAAGCTACATTTTGTTTGTGATTAGTTTCCAGATGTTGCTTTTTGGGGGCTTCATATTCTAAGCAGATATGTTTCCTGACCAATGGTACACTCAGCCAGTTTCTCTCCAATAACATAATCACTTGTCAAACCAAAAGATATCTTAAGATTTAGGCTTACTTTTAATAGAATTACTTGGAGATGATTCACTTTTAACTTTTCTGTTACTACTCAGTGAAGACATTTATAAGTATTTTTATTGCCAAATTTCATTCATTGTATACAATTCTAAATACATTTTAAAAACACTGTCCCAATGGAGATGTTGGAAACATAAAAAGATTTCTGAGAGAAGCTAACCAAACTATTAGGAGTCAGTATCTATGGTCACCAATATCTGATCACAGTTGCTTTAGAAACCACTGTCCACTAAATATACTGCATTAAACTCTAAAGAAAATTACTTTATTCACAATTTTGACATTACACCTGGGTATGAATAAATTTAAATATTTTGTAAAATAGGCTAGTGACTATAAAAAGCCTAATTTCCAAATTATATTCTATATCAAATAATCTAATGCATGCAACATTTTTGACAATTCACATACAGGAGGAATCTCTTCTACAAAACAGAAGGAAATAAAAAAGTGATTTAGAAGTGTGGCAATATTTAAAAAACTCAATCTGAAATATTCTGTTTGAAGATTTTTTTAAAAATGCTTATAACCTCTGGATGTTCACAATCTGAGAATTGTTAGAGCTTCTGAATACATCTTTATATAAACATTTTCCTATGCTGGAGAGGGTGTTACTTACATGAAGAAATAAATTTTAGTGCTATGATTTAAGATTTTCATGGGTGCAAAGAAAAACAATTAGTGTGTCTTCTGTTATGTATGCAGGCACCTGCATAGCAACAGCCACCAGGGGGCGTTGGCCTGAATGGTTTTGGCGGGAAACCAAATTTTGGCGGGAAACCTAGGGCCAACCCCATTGGCTGTCAGCTTACCTAGCCAGGTATTTAAGACCAGGTAACCCTCATTCCCCAGTTCACTTCCCCCTCCAATAAAGAGCTGAACTCACTCCCTGGCTGGCGTCTTTTCCTTGCATCGGACCCACTACACAATAGTGGCGATGAAGGTGGGATTGCTGCTGACCAAGAGCTGAAGTCACTGGGGAAACGCTCCGCGAGCTGAAGGGAAAGGCATTTTTCCTTCCTTCTTCCCCCCCCATGACTGCCAGCCAATTGGATCACACCGGTCACCGCACTGCACCATGACCGCAACCGCAAGTCGTGACCGAACCAACGCAGCGATGGCGAAGGTCGGACAACTCCGCGAATTCGACGTCCACTACCCTGAGACTTGGGCCTGGTACCTGGTTCACGCTGAGCTTTACATGCGCTTCAATCAAATCTCGGAGGATGGCACGAAGGCAGCAGCCCTGCTCTGCCTCGGGGGACCCGCTCTCCTGGAAATCGCCGCGAACCTGTTCGCCTCAGAGGCCAACAACACCGTCACGTACCGGGACCTTGTGGCTAAGCTCAACACCCACTTCAGGCCCCGGCATTCCAAGGTGGCTGCGAGGTCACAATTCGAAAAGAGGGACCAGTGCCCTGACGAGACCGGTGCCGAATTCCTCACCGTCCTACGGGAAGCCGCTGTCGCCTGCAGGTTTTCCAACTTGGAAGAGCGGCTATGGGACCGGTTGATTTGCGGCCTAGGGGACAGGCAGCTGCAAGAACGCCTGTTTGAGAAGGAGGAGGTTTCACCATCCTGGACCACAAAGCAGCCTGCGGAGCTCTCCAGACAGTCCAGGAGACCCGGCCCGGAAGCCAGGTGGCCAGGATTCACCGGCAGGTTGCCGCAACTGAGGACGAGCTAAACATCGACCTCCTCCAGTGGAAGTCAGCCCCCGACCAGCGAGCCAAATGCCCATACTGGCCCAGGCCTCCCAGCAATGCCGCCAACCCTCAGAGGTGCACAGGGTGTGGTGGAAACCACGTGCGCAGCCTCTGCAAGTTCCGGTCAGCCACATGTTGGGCCTGCAAGAAAACAGGCCACATAGCCACGGTCTGTCGTAGCCTTCACCCCCGAGAAGAGATCCACGAGCTGCAACCGGAGGAAACGCCGTTCGAAGGTACGGGGGCCCTGTCCCAAACACGAAATCCATCCCCTTATGGTGTGGGCGCGGTACTCAGTCACCTTGAGCCCAACGGGGCACAAATCCCCATAGCCTACTATTCCAGGATGCTGTCTGGAGCAGAGAGGAACTACGCCCAAATTGTCAGAGAAGCCCTGGCAATCGTGGCAGGAATCAAGAAATTCCACGATTACCTGTATGGCAGGGAGTTCACTGTCTACATGGACCACAAACCTCTCCTGGGTCTGTTCACCACAGACAGGCAGACCCCCCAAATTCTGTCCCCCAGAATTCTTCGGTGGTCCATCTTCCTTGCAGCCTACAATTGCAAGCTGGTGCACAAGCCAGGGAAGGAGATGGGCCATGCAGACGGCCTAAGTAGGCTACCCTTAGACACCCCTGATCCAACCCCAGCCCCAGCCACACAGATCCTAGCCTTGCAGGAACTTCCAGAGTGTCCAGTCCATGCCAAGGACATTGCCATCCACACAGCCACAGACACTATCATGGGCAGGGTACACTCGTGGGTTTGCATGGGGTGGCAGGACAAATCCCCGAGGCCTGAGTTCCAGGCCTATTTTGTCAGACGCAACGAGATTTCCATGCACAGAGGCTGCATCCTCTGGGGTAGCAGGATCATCATCCCCACCGCAGTACGGGCCAGGGTATTGGACTCTTTACACGAGGGACACCCGGGGGTGGTCAGAATGAAGGCTCTGGCCAGAAGTTACCTCTGGTGGCCAGGGCTGGACAAGGACATTGAGGAGCGGGTCAAGGCCTGTTATATGTGCCAGAGATCCAGGCCAGAAATGCCACACACAGCAGTGCACCGGTGGGAGGCCACACACACACACCTTGGTCCCGCATCCAGATTGACTATGCTGGGCCATTCCAGGGTCAACTGTTTTTAGTAGTGGTGGACAGGCACTCCAAGTGGTTAGAGGTACTCCCTGTTCCCAACATGACCTCGGGGAGGACAGTCCAGGTGCTCAGAGCTCTCTTTGCCACACACGGCCTCCCCGACGTAATTGTGTCTGATAACGGGCCTCAGTTTACCACTAATGATTTCCAGGCGTTCTTGAAGGCAAACTGGATTAGGCATGCCACCTCTGTGCCCTTCCATCCATCAACCAACAGGCAAGCTGAACGGATGATGCACTCCGGCGCATCATCAGCGGGGACTGGCATCACAGACTGGCAAAATTCCTACTCGCCCAACACACTACACCATGCGTGGCTACCAGGAAGAGTCTGGCAGAACTTCATTGGGGTTGGCGCCTCATCACAAAGCTGGACTGTTTACACCCAGACTGGGTAGCAGCCGAGACCGTAAGGACACCATCACCATCACCAGCATCATCGTCATTGCTGTCATCATCACCTGCACACAGTGCTCTCAACGTGGGAGACCTGGTCTGGGCAAGGAACTACGGGGCAGGACATCCATGGGTTCCGGGGACAGTAGTGGAGAAAACAGGACCCCTCTCTTACATCGTGGGGGTGGAGGGGGACAGACGCATAAGGCAACATATTGAGCAGCTCAGAGGAAGGGTCCCTGAGTGCACCACACACGCCCAACAGGAGAGCCACACCCCAGGAGAGGCCAGGCCAGCTGGAAACAGCACAGAGCAGGAACCAGAGGAGGAGGGCCTCCTAATCCTAGCTCCTTGCACCCCTGCACAGAGGCCTCAAGAACCCGTGGTCCAAGCCCAGGGCCAAACCACACCCAGAAGGTCCACCCGGACACACAGGACACCTGCCTACCTGTCAGACTACGTGTGCAAGTGACCTCCACACAGTTGCATTGTTGTTTTTTTATTATTGTTGACACAGTGTATATAGTTGTAGTTAGCACAAGTTGTTATTGTTGGTGGTTCTTCTCTAAGGGGGGAGGGGTGTTATGTATGCAGGCACCTGCATAGCAACAGCCACCAGGGGGCGTTGGCCTGAACGGTTTCGGAGGGAAACCCAGTTTTGGCGGGAAACCTAGGCCAACCCCATTGGCTGTCAGCTTACCTGGCCGGGTATTTAAGGAGGCCAGGTAACCCTCATTCCCCAGTTCACTTCCCCCTCCAATAAAGAGCTGAACTCACTCCCTGGCTGGCATCTCTTCCTTGCGTCGGACCCACTACACAATATCTTCCCTCACCCCACCTTTGTCTTCCTTTCTAATTGTCCCTGTCCTCCTTTGCTTGTTCATATATTTGGCAACCTAACTCTTTTGGGACCAAAATCTATTTACTAGAGCAATACTTTCTAAGCATATGCTTAGAAAGTCTACTGTATGCAGAATAGAATAGAATAATAGAATAGATTAGGATAGGATAGGATAGGATAGGATAGGATAAGATAGGGCAGGGCAGGGAAGGACAGGACAGGACAGGACAGGACAGGACAGAATATAGAACAGAACAGAACAGAATAGAATAGGAGATTGGACAGCCATTCGTCTGAAATGTATAAGGTTTGCTGCCTGAGCAGGGTGTTGGACTAGATGACCTCCAAGGTTCCTTCCAACTCTATTATTATTATTGTTATTCTTGTTGTTGTTGTTGTTGTTGTTGTTATTATTATTATTATTATTATTATTATTATTATTATTATTATTATTATTATTATTATTAATCATCACACAGTCAGCCAGATGTTCAGACTGGATTTGGCATTTTTGTCTACCTATTGAGTCCTTACCAAGTATCTGGGATAGGCAGATATGGATGTTTGATGGTATTACAGATATCGTCACAGGATGGAAGCAGTTCCTAGTAAGGACGCCTTTTGCAATGACTAATGGCAAATTTGTCAATGCCAATGGTGTTCAAGTGGTGCTCCAGTTGTTTTGGGATTGCATCTAAGGCGCCTATTACTATTGGTACTACCCTTGCTTGCCTCTGCCACAGTCTTTCTATTTCTATTTGTAGGTCTTTGTATTTTGTTATCTTCTCCAGTTCTTTCTCGTCTATTCTGCTGTCTCCAGGCACTGCTACGTCCATTATCCAGACTTTTTTGTCTTTCTTATCAGCAATTGTTAAGTCCGGGGTGTTATGTTGCAGGTGCTTGTCTGTTTGAATTCTGAAGTCCCAGAGCAGTTTAACTTTATCATTTTCTATGACTTTCTCTATTTTATGATCCCACCAGTTCTTGCTTACTGGCAAATGATATTTCTTACAGATCTTCCAATGCACCATTGTTGCTACTTTGTCATGCTGCTACTTGTAGTCAGTCTGTGCAATCTTCTTGCAGCAACTTACCAGGTGGTCCACTGTTTCTTCAGCTTCTTTGCATACGGGCACTTACTGTCTGTTGCTGTCTTTTCAGTTTTGACTTTGTATGCATTTGTCCTTAAAGCTTGGTCTGATGAGACCTGTCCAGTATGGTTGAACCTCTGGCATAGCTCTCATCTTCCTCAGAGTACACAAGCCCCACAACCACGTCAAGGTAGTGCCTCATCATCATCATTATTATTAATATTATTATTATTTCTGTCACAAACATCAGCTGAACTCAAATGAGCCTTAGCTAATTTTTGTTCAGAAGAAGTGTTTGACATCAGATATCCCAAAACAAAGACTTTAATTTTCACAAAGCAGTATACTTAGCAGTTAAATGACCAGGCTATAGAACAAGTAAATGTCTAAAGATGTCATCATCATCTTTCATCATTCCACTAAACATAGGGCATAACAAAATTATGTCATTGAAATTGTATGAAAATGGTAGTAGCTATGCAGTTTTTCCCCTTAAACAAAAGGAAATGGCATATCTCAGCAGCGGTAAAATTTTATTTGGCAAAAGTACATATGTAATTATTGATAGATGCTCAGATGACATATTATTGTGTTTTTATTCCTTTGAAAAGGACCTTACTCCCCGTGTTACTAAGGTAGTATGATGGAGGAAGACTGAGGTGAAATAGCAATTGGCTCTGTATTATTGAATAATGTTTTCTTGAGCAACAATGTCACTTTCTTTAGACCAGCAAGATATTTACACCATATAACTTCCCCTAAATGCTGGAGGTCATTAACCTTAGTAAGCTTCAATGCTCTCTCCTACAGTGATTCTTAGGACAATTACAAAAAAGATTTCATAGGAGCTAAAGTTATGATCTTGTGAGGAAGGATCTATAAAAGCCACAGTCCATATCCTACTATATTCTACCTTTATAAGATATGATCCTATTATTTCCCATTTGACAGAGTACCTCTGTAATTCTGACATTTTTTTGCATAAGTGTTATTATCTGACGAGTATGATTACCTTTCTATGAACGTAGCCAAATTCTATTACACTGAATGTAAAATCAGGTACTCCAATGAACTAGTCACAACCTGTTTTATTTTGTTCCATCTGCTGTTATATTCTGGTCAATGATTGTAATGAAGGTATGTATGTATGGATAGATGGGGGGATTAATATCTTAGAAAAAAACTAAAATAAGGTGTTTTATCAAAATATATTGCTCTAATGTTGATTATCAAAATAAATAATCATATGACAAAATTTGTTGGAAATGCAAGTCAGATTGGATCATTTTTCCATATTTGTGGCATTGTTAAAGGGCTCAATTCTAGAAGGTGATTTATTACAGAATGAAGCATACTTTAAAAATCTATTACATTCTATATATTTGTTTTTTCTTTTTTTTTCCTAAATATTACTGAGCCTTATATCCTAATAAAGGATGGAGTTGGCCTTCTATAAGATACAACTGCCAGAATATTATATACTTTTTGGAAATCACACAGAAACCTTTCTTTAGAAGAATGGCAGACTATGACTAATTTTGTATTAAAAAATGTTTGCTAGGGGATGCCTACTGTTGAAGATAGGACTTTTAAATTGACTAAACTGGCAGAGATGATGAAATTAACTGCATTGATTAGAGACAATGGATTAGATTAGTTTACAAGAGAATGAAAGCAGTTTGTGGACGTTCTGCATGTTAAATGCAATAACATATTATTAACAGAGGGCTTTGAAGATTAGCTTAACTTTTGGTATAATCTGTTGACTGCGTTTTTTTATATAGCAAACAGATACTGGGTTGATAGAATTGATAGATAAATACATTTCCACATCAGGGACATCTTTTTATGTTACAAAGTATTTTTATTAAATATAGATAGGAAAGCCTATAATTTACTTGTAGACCTGTTATGTAAAGGGAGGATAACACAGCAGATATATTTGATATATTTTCCAGCATTCAGTCCAGGTGGACTTTTTATATTTAATGCCAATGTGAATGAAATATTCATCATTTTTTTTTTGCACATGCGGCTTTTAAAATTTTTAGTATTAGTGTTTGATTGTTAATTTGTTTCTTCTTCTTTTCTTTATTTTGTATTTTAACTTTGGAAATAACATTAAAAAAATTACAAAAGCAAAAAAAAAATAATGCCGCAGAATTTAATATAACTTGGAAACCATTCATGGTTTATAATTCAACACATAGTACTGCATTTGAAATTTGAGTTTATTTTAACATAAGATATAAAAATAAAAGATTGGTCTGTCATAAAAATGAATCTTCTAAATATGATAGAATTTTTAATTACTTGTTTATTCTTACTATAATGGCACATTTTGTTAAATATTTATATTCACTTGATTACAATAACTGTTAAGATTACTTTAAATAGAGATTATTGTTACTTTATATTACTTTATATTATAATAAAATTATTTTATATATATTATATATATGTAATGTATACACACACACACACACACACACACACAGAGTGCTTATTTTCTAAAAAAAGTGCTGGAACTCTCATTTTGTTAATCTTTTATTTATATAATTTTATTTATATATTTATTTATATAATTAATATATATATATATATATATTCAGTTCTTAACATACATTTAATTTATTGTATTTAAGGCAAATGTTCATAGTAAATTCCAAAGTTTTGGCCAATTCTCATCTGGCAAATCGTTGAGATTTGAGCCAACTTTAATTCATAATTTCCTTTAGTTTTTTCATCTGCTTAGATGAAGTAATGCATCTTTCTGACATTCACCAAATAAATTAGAATTTGTTGTGAGCATCTCCTTAAATACAAACAGCTCATAAGCTGGAGCTATGTATATTAGCAACCAATTATTGATAGCTTGTACATACCATTTCCCCTTCATGGATTACTGCCTTGTTCTGGCAAAGGGCCTTGCGTAATTCAATGAAGCTATGAGCTATGCCATGCAGGGCCACCCAAGATGGAAAGGTCATAGCAGAGAGTTCTGACAAAATGTGATCCACTGAAGAAGGAAATGGCAACCCACTCCAGTATCTTTGCCATGAAAACCCTATGGACAGTACCAAAAGGCAAAACGATATGACTCTGGAAGATGAGCCTCTCAGGTCGGAAGGCATCCAATATGCTACTGGAGAAGAGCAGAGGGCTAGTAATAGTAGTGACAGAAAGAATGAAGCGACTGGGCCAACGCTGAAAGGACGCTCAGCTGTGGATGTATCTGGTGGTGAAAGGAAAGTCGGATGCTGTAAATATTTTTTTCTCCATAAGAACCTGGAATGTAAGATCCATGAATCAAGAAAAGCTAGACATGGTCAAACAAGAGATGACAAGATTGAACATCAACATCGTAGGAATCAGAGAACTAAAATGGACAGCAATGGGTAAATTTAATTTAAATGACCATCATGTATACTACTGGGGGCAAGAATCCCTCAGAAGAAATGGAGTAGCCTTCATAGTCAATAAAAGAGTAGGAAAAACAGTGCTGGAATACAATCCCAAAATGACAGAATGAGCTCAGTTCAAATCCAAGGCAAACCATTCAATATTACAGTAGTCCAAGTCTGTGCCCCAACCACCAGTGCTGAAGAGGATGAAATTGACTGGTTCTATGAAGCCCTACAGCACCTTATAGAACTAACACCCAAAAAATGATGTCCTTATCATCATGGGGGATTGGAATGCTAAAGTAGGAAGCCAAAAGATAACCGGAATAACAGGCAAGTTTAGCCTTGGAGTACAAAATGAAGCAGGGCACAGGATGATAGAATTTTGTCAAGAGAATACGATGGTCATAGCAAACACTCTTTTCCAACAACCCAAGACACGGCTCTACACATGGACATCACCAGATGGTCAACACAAAAATCAGATTGACTATGTGCTCTGCAGCCAAAGATGGAGAAGCTCTATACAGTCAGTAAAAACAATAATAGGAGCTGACTGTGGTTCAGACCATGAGCTTCTTGTTGCAAAGTTTAGGCTTAAACTGACGAAAGTAGGGAAAAGCACTACGCCACTCAGGTACGAATTAAACCATATCCCTGTTGAATATTCAGTAAAGGTGACAAATAGATTTAAGGAATTAGATCTAATAGACAGAGTGCCTGAAGAATTATGGACAGAGGTTCGCAACATTGTATAAGAGATAGCAACTAAAACCATCCCAAAGAAAAAGAAATGCAAGAAAGCAAAATGGCTGTCTGAGGAAGCTTTGCAAATAGCTGAGGACAGGAGGGAAGCAAAAGGCAAGGGAGAAAAAGAAAGATACGCCCAATTGAATGCAGAATTCCAGAGAATAGCTAGAAGAGATAAGAATGCCTTCTTAAATGAACAGTACAAAGAAATAGAAGAAAACAACAGAATAGGGAGGATCAGAGATCTCTTCAAGAAAATTGGAGAGAAGAAGGGAACGTTTCATGCAAAACTGGGCATGATAAAGGACCAAAATGGCAGGGACCTAACAGAGGCAGAAGAGATTAAGAAGAGGTGGCAAAATTACACAGAAGAACTATACAAGAATGAGCTTAACGTCCCTGATAACAACAATGAGGTGGTCACTGACCTTGAGCCAGACATCATAGAATGTGAAGTGAAGTGGGCCTTAGAAAAGCTGAGCAACAAAAAAGCTAGTGGAGGTGGCAGTATTCCAGCTGAGCTATTCAAAATCTTAAAAGATGATGCAATAAAAGTGCTACTCTCAATTTGCCAGCAAATTTGGAAAACTGAACAGTGGCCACAGGATTGGAAAAGATCAGTTTGTTCTTGGGGAGGAAAGCCATGGCAAATCTAGACAGCACACTAAAAAGCAGAGACATCACCCTGCCAACAAAAGTGCGTATAGTTAAGGCTGTGGTCTTCCCAGTTGCAATGTATGGCAGTGAAAGTTGGACCATAAAAAAGGCTGAGCGCCAAAGAATTGAGGCCTTTGAACTATGGTGCTGGAGAAGACTCCTGTGAGTCCCTTGGACTGCAAGGCTATCAAACCGGTCAGTCCTAAAGGAGATCAACCCTGACTGCTCTTTAGAAGGCCAGATCCTGAAGTTGAAACTCAAATACTTTGGCCACCTAATGAGAAAGAAGGACTCACTGGAGAAGAGCCTAATGCTGGGAAAGATCGAGGGCAATAGAAGAAGGGGACGACAGAGAATGAGGTGGCTGGATGGAGTCACTGAAGCAGTAGGCGTGAGCTTAAATGGACTCCAGAAGATGGTAGAGGACAGGAAGGCCTGGAGGAACGTTATCCATGGGGTCGCGATGTGTCGGATAGAACTTCGCAGCTAACAACAACACATACGATTTTAAAGATATGATCACATTGGTTCATTGCTAAGCACATTGTGCTTTAGATTGTAAGCCGCCCTGAGTCTTCGGAGAAGGGCGGGATATAAATGGGATTTTTTTTAAAAAAAAGTGAATGAGATGCTCCTATAACCCAAAATGCATGCTATTAATTCATCCCTGCCAGAATAGTTATTTTCATCAGACTTAGTTCATGATGAACTTAGAACACTAAGTTCTTTTTTATCAAATTTATCATGGAGACAGCATAGTAGGCTGCCATAGGAGTGAAAAATTGTGGGATAGCTCCCTTATATTTATATACTGTAGGTGTATATAGTGAAGATGGAATATTATTTTTTGTCTACTTGGAAAATGATGTTGTTGCACTTTAATAGAGGAGACAACTTTTGCATATATAGTATGACATATATTGAGTTCCTTTTGGAAGCATTAGCAATGGGAGATAACAGATGTCTAATACAAATGCATATGGTGCCTTCAACATATATTGTTTAATTGATGAAGTCATGTTACAAGATAATGAATTGCAAAGAAATTGCTATTAATACATAAGTTAAACATTTTGTTTCTATTTCTGCTGATAAAAAATGGCCTGGCTATGTTCAAATTATACACACAAGAGAACAGGCTTAGGTGAGGGGGAAAGTGTTACAATTCAATCTATTTATGAATATGAATGAATGTGTCCATAATTGCCCAGTGTATTTTAACAATGATATAGAACTGTGCTATAAGGAGCTTACAATTTACATTTGGTATTCCTGGAGAATTAATGACAGAAAGAAAATGGATTGAAAAACATAGATGCAAAAGTAACATTAGATAAATATGAGAAAATATAGTTGCATATCCTTAAGTAATTTATGAAAAAAATGCTTAAGATTACCACTTCAGATAGATGTACAAAATCTGCAAGAATCCAGATAACCACTAAAATAGTAGCCATGATGTTATGTATCCAGGTGAAGAGAACACATACACACTTACATAGCAGTCACCACCAGGGGGCGTTGAACTATAACTGTTTTGGCGGGAACCCAGGTTTCGGCGGGAAACAGTGGTTCAAACCAATTGGCTGGCTGCTCACCTGGCCAGGTATAAAAGGAGGGCAGGTAACCCCTATTCCCCAGTACAGTACAGTCACTTCCACCGAATAAAGATCTGCCATGCTGTACTCATCGTCTTGGCATCCTTCCTGCTCTCCAGAACCCACAACACAAAACATGAGACACAGTTCCTAGCTGAGAGAGGTGATCCCCAGCCTCTCCAGGCCACACGAGATGATGTGGTCAAACCAAGTTAAGTCAGTGCAGCAGTTCAGAGCCAATCCATGCAAGGTGATGTGTCTCCCATAATGAACACCGATGGCACAGAGCTTGCAGTCACCAAGCCAGACACTGATGCAGGGCGAGGGTGGTGGGCAGTCTGAGGTGGCAGCAGGTGTTGCAGGCCAGGCATTCCAGGGCAGCCATATAGGCACACAGGGTGAGGAGGCAGCAGTGCAGGTCCAGCACCGGGTAGGCCACCAGCTGGCTCGGCCCATGGAAGGTCAGCTGCCCTCCGCATCACATGCGTGCCACCTCTGTGCCCAGAGCCCGCAGCTGCCCCACCGGTGCTTTCTCCACCTCGCCATCCGCCCTGCGTAGCCCCACCATATAGAGCGGGCCCCGCAACTCCCACAGCACCATGGCGTTACCACTCCCATCTCCTCCAGGTATCTTCAGAACTACTGTTAAAAAGAGGTGGTGAGTGAAATTGTGTTTCCCAGGCCTCGCCTCCCCATTGGGCCAAGGGTCTCGCAGAGAGCAGGGTGGACTTGACAAATGCAAGTTATCTGAGGAGGGGGTTTCTTTGCCACTGCGTTTTCTCCTTCTAACTTGTGGTCAGCCTGGCTGACATGAGGTGAGCACAAGGCAAGCACACACGTTTTCTATGCTTCAATGCCAGGCTCTCCATGGTGCAGTGCGGCATGGAGAGCCTAGCTGACACAGGTGAGCACAAGGCAGGACCGCACATGGACTCTGCTTTTTTGGAAGGGCAGAATTAAGTGCTGCTTCCCACCTCCCACTCCTGGTCCTCTCTTACTTACAATTAGGAGATATTGTAGTTGGGCAGCAAGGAGGGATGCAAAGTTCCTGCCAACTCACCTTCATTGCAGACAACTTGCATGTGCAACATTTGCTGGCCTGGTCTCTTGGCACACTCAGCAACAATTCCTATTGGCTTTCAAAAGCCAATAGAGGGAATAGCCCAGCTTGTGCAAAAGTTGAAAAAAATCCATGAAAAAAAGGTGCCGGAACTATGTTCTGAGCATTCTATGATATGTTAAGTGTATTTTGAATACCTTGCTAGGCCCCAAACACAGGGCAAATCTTATTTCCTGTTTCAGCCTAACCCAAGGCCATTGGCAGGCTGTAGTCACAACAGTGACAGCTCACATTTGTGTAAATTTTTTTGGATTGCTAACAAAGAATTAAAGGGAGGCTGATATGGCCATTTCAAACTCATTTGTTCTCATCAGTCAGCCATACCCTTCTGAGATTTGAACCTGGGCCGACTGCATTTTAAGCAGTTGTTTTAACCCCTAGGCCACAGGCTTTCTCTCACTTTGTTAGCTGCAAGGCAAGGGAAATATGTGTTAAGTGTTTGTTAAGTAATTTGAATACCGTGCTAGGCCCTGCCTCAAACACGGGGCAAATCTTATTTCCTGTTTCAGCCTAACCCAAGGCCATCCGCAGGCTGTAGTCACAACAGTGACAGCTCATATTTGTTTGTGTGTGTGTGTGTGTATGTGTGTGTGTGTATGTGTGTGTATGTATATATATTTGTATGGCAGTTATAACGTTCAAATTGTGGAATGTGGGTGTGGCCTGTTCGTGACAAGCTTGCTCGTTTATAATTACAGTGGTTCTGGCTTTGCTGGAAAAGGCTGGTCTCTGGTTGATTTTTAAAAGTTGTGCTTAGCAGCTGCTTGGCACATATCAGCTGTTAGGCGTGTAAGTCTTGTGCTGCGTGTAGTCATGCACTGACTGACAGGCTCTTCATTCGAAGTAAAGTCAAGGAGGTCATCTCGTTCTTTTGTGTGCGGTCATCACAGGCTTGATTCTGCTGTGGAAGGGAGCAGATGTCCTTGTGGAATGTGTAAGCAATTTGCTCTCCTTCGTGTTTCTTTGCCTGGTTGCTGTAAAATTGGCTCTGTTGTGTGGTTTGACTTGTCAGATCTTAAGATTCTTTTAGATTCTCACAGTTTGGTATGGTGGTACTCTGAGAAGGCATTTACAACAACACAAAACATCCGAACGCTTAAATACAATCAACAAAGACACAAACACACCACTCCACCCACCTGTCAAACACCATATCAACACAACAGATGAGATTATTATAACACAATCCATTCCAATTGAACTAAACAACAGACAAAATTCTAACACAACAATGATAACTTGCATAACCAACACACCATCTGACACTTCTACACATAAAGACAACACCACTTCTGACCACAACACTCAAGACACAAATCTTGCAACTTCACTAAATAACCACACACAACAAAACAAACACACACAACATCCAAACAATAACAGAATGTTGAGACCACGATCAAAACTGAAATCTGTCCCACCATGCACAATAAAAAAATAACAAGCCAGATCGAACATCCCACAAAATCACTCACAACTGACAACCACAACACTTACTTTCATTTAAACACACCAAACAACTGTGCAAAACAACACACACACACACACACACACACAACAATTAAAAGAATCTTAAGATCCGACAAGTCAAAGCTGCTAAGCGTGACTTTTAAAAATCAACCAGAGACCAGTCTTTTCCAGCAAAGCTGGAACCACTGTAATTATAAACGAGCGAGCTTGTCATGAACAAGCCACACCCATATTCCACAATTTGAACGTTATAAATGCCACACAAGTGTATGTAATGACTCCTTTATCATTCAGCCCTTGCTCTGATGATATCAACAGCTTGTTGACAAAAGCTCAGCAATAAAGAAGAATTTTCTCTTATATCCCGGAGTTCATCGTTTTTATTTTTACTTACTTCAAATATATATATAAAACCATGGATTTAGACGTACATAATGAAGGGACATGGTGGCTCAGTGAGTTAGGATGCTGAGCTTGTCGATCAGAAGGTTGGCAGTTTGGTGGGTCGAATCCCAAGTGCTGTGTAACAGAGTGAGCGCCTGTTACTCGTCCCAGCTTCTGCCAACCTAGCAGTTCAAAAGCACATAAAAATGCAAGTAGAAAAATAGGGACCATGACGGTGGGAAGGTAACAGCTTTCCGTGCGCCTTTGGCGTCTAGTCATGCCGGCCACATGACCATGGAGACATCCTTGGACAAGCGCTGGCTCTTTAGTTTTGAAATGGAGATGAGCACCGGCCCCTAGAGTCGGTAACGACTAACACGCATGTGCAGGGGAACCTTTACCTTTACCTTTTAATGAAGGGGATGTTGTAGTTAAGAATAGATAATCTTAGACTAAAAATTGCTCATTCTTGCATTGAAGCTGTCTCCCCCATCCCATTCTTCAGTTATGTTATATTTCCCTGCCCTGTTCTTTCCTAAACATTCTTTTTTTATATACTCTCTCATTTTCTATTCTGACTTTTTCGCATTCTTGAGTCCCCTTCTAGAGTTGCTGAGCTATTCTCCTGTCAGTTTCCATGGCTCATTGTTCAATTAAAATACTGTGGTTTCCTCACAAAAAGCTGACCTCAGGTTTAATTGGCTTCCTTGCTTTTAGCCTTCACTGTCTCATTTGATCCTTCTCTTTTACCACTTATCTAGCAGTGATGGATGCTGAAGGGGATTTGATCACTTGTACTTATTTCAGTTGGGTAATATTTTGGCACTTTCAAGTTTAGTGAGCTTTCCTAGGAGTAAGTAATTGAACTTAATGAGGTTTTCTTTAGAGTAGGATTGTAGAAAATAGCACCATCATTTTAACCTGCTTTTCCACATGACTGCCCAAATTCTACCAACTCTATCAGGCCATTTCTAGGGCTTTTCATCCTTTCTCAGTTGACAAGCTGATCATTATGATTTATTGTCTTGTGCCTGTTTTTTCTCTTGAGTCAGCTTCTGCCTATTCGTATTATTCTTATGTTTCTGATAACAGCAGCACTCCTAAAACATTCAGTTCCAAAGAACATTATCTGATGCATTTCAAAATGTATAGCTCAACAGTAGAATAAAGTACACAAAAATATATCTCTTACAACTTCCAAATTCTTTAAATCTATATCTTTAAAAGGTAAAAACCTTAATTAGTTCTACTAACCATATCCTATAAGTACAATTTTAAATTTTAAATATTTCTAGGAGATTAATTATCACCACTACTATTTGTTATTGCACTGTTCCTCTTTCAACAGTAGTTAATAACTCAAGACATGGCTATCAAACATCAAAAACATCTGACAGATTATCCTACCTCCTTTACATGGATGATCTAAAGCTGTATGGAAAAACATCATCTGAAATAGAATCGGTGCTGAATATTGTCCGTATATATAACCAAGATATTGCAATGGAGTTTGGCTTGGACAAATGTGCCACACTTACTCTCAAACAAGGAAAAATAGTGAAAACTGAAGGAATCAAGATGCCCCATTAAAATAACATTAAAACTCTGGATAGGGAAGATTATTATAAATACTTGGGCATCCTTCAAGCTGACAGCATCAAGCAAACTGAAGTCAAGAAAAAGATTAGAGGTGAATACATCAAAGGAGTGAACAAAATCTTAAAGTCCAGACTCAATGGAGGATATACCATGAAGGTAATCAACACCTGGGCAATTCCAGTCATTAGATACACAGCTGGAATAGTGGACTGGACTCAAGCACAACTAAAAGAAATGGATAGGAAGACCAGAAAAATAATGACAATGAATCATGCCCTTCATCCATGCAGTGACATTGACAGACTCTTATCTACCAAGGCAAATAGGTGGACATGGAATCTACAAGTACATCAGATGGTTGAAGAAGAAGAAATGGCTTTGGAAGGATAGCTGAAGGAGAATGATGAAGATGCACTGAAGGCTTACTGACTACTGGAGAGACCAAACTGGCCTACAAGAAAGACCAAATGAAGAACAGAATAGAAGCATTGGGAAGACAAAGCACTACATGGCCAGTACATTTCAAAAATAGCTGGGAAAGCAGATAATAACAAGGTCTGGCAATGGCTAAGAGCAGGAAAGTTGAAGAAATAGACCGAGGGACTAATTCTGGCTGCACAAGATCAAGCCTTAAGGACAAATGCATACAAAGTCAAAATTGAGAAGACAGCAACAGTAAGTGCCACCTATTAAAGAAGCTGAAGAAACAGTGGACCACCTGGTAAGCTGCTGCAAGAAGATCACACAAACTGACTACAAGAAGCAGCATGACAAAGTAGCAACAATGGTGCATTGGAAGATCTGCAAGAAATATCATTTGCCAGTAAGCAAGAACTGGTGGGATCATAAAATAGAGAAAGTCATAGAAAATGATAAAGTTAAATTGCTCTGGGACTTCAGAATTGAAACAGACAAGTACCTGCAACATAACACCCCGGACTTAACAATTGCCTATAAGAAAGACAAAAGAGTCTGGATAGTGCAGTGCCTGGAGCAGCAGAATAGACAGGAAAGAACTGGAGAAGATCACAAAATACAAAGACCTACAAATAGAAATAGAAAGACTGTGGCAAAGGCAAGCAAGGGTAGTACCAATAGTAATAGGCGCCTTGGGTGCAATCCCAAAACAACTGGAGCACCACTTGAACACCATTGGCATTGACAAATTCACCATTAGTCATCGCAAAAGGCAACCTTACTAGAAACTGTTTCCATCCTGCGATGATATCTGTAATATAATCAAACATCCACATCTGCCTATCCCAGGCCATTGGTAAGGACATGATAGGTAGACAAAAATGCCAAATCCAGTCTGAACATCTGGCTGACTGTGCGATGATGACCATTATCAACACCACCACCACCAACAACAACAACAATAACGTTGGAAGGGACCTTGGAGGTCATCTAGTCCGCCCCCTTGCTCATGCAGGTAACCCTATACCATTTCAGAGAAATGGCTGTCCAGTCTCTTCTTAAAACCTTCCAGTGTTGGAGCATCCCCCACTTCTGGAGGCAGGTTGTTCCACTCGTTAATTATTCTGTCAAGAAATTTCTCCTTAGTTCTAGGTTGCTTCTCTCCTTGATTAGTTTCCATTCATTGCTTCTTGTCCTGCTCTCAGGCACTTTGGAAAATAGCTTGACTCCTTTGTGGCAACCCCTGAGATACTGGAACACTGCTATCATGTCTCCCCTTGTCCATCTCTTCATTAAACTAGACACACCCAATTTCAGCAACCGTTCCCTATACGTTTTAGCCTCCAGTCCCCCAATCATCTTTGTTGCTCTTCTCTGTACTCTTTCTAGAGTCTCAACATCTTTTGTACATTATGGTGACCAAAACTGGATGCAGTATTCCAAGTGCGGCCTTACCAAGGCATTGTAAAGTGGTATTAATACTTCACGTGATCTTGAATCTATCCCTTTGTTAATGCAGCCTAGCTCTGTGTTGGCTTTTTTGGCAGCTGCAGCATCCTGCTGGCTCATATTTAAGTGATTGTCCACTAGGACTCCGAGATCCCTCTCACAGTTACTACTATTGAGCAAGGTACCCCCTATACTATACCTGTACATTTGGCTTTTCTTGCCTAAATGTAGAATCTTACTTATTTCACCATTGAATTTTGTTAGATAGTGCCCAGTGTTCAAGTCTGTCCATATCCTCCTGTATCTTAAGCTTATCTTCTGGAGTGTTGGCTATTCCTGCCAGCTTGGTGTCATCTGCAAATTTGATGAGATCCCCATCTATCCCCTTGTCCAAATCGTTGATGAAGATGTTGAAGAGCACTTAGCTCAGAACAGAGTCCTGGGGCACCCCACTACATACTTCCCTCCATGTAGATGCAGTTCCATTGAAGACCACAAGCTGAGTACTGCTGGTCAGCGTGCTACGAATCCATCTGGTGGTGATGCTGTCTAACCCACATTTTTCTATCTTATCAAGTAATAGGTTGTGGTCTACTTTATCAAATGCCAAGTAAATTATATTCACAGCATTCCCCTGGTCCACTAATTTTGTCACTTTGCTAAGATTTATCTGCCATGATCTGTTTTTGACAAGTCCATGTTGACTTTTAGTAATGACTTTGTTTGCCTCTAGGTGCTCGCTGATTCGTTGTTTGATTATCCAGAATCTTCCCAGGTATTGAGGTCAGGCTGATAGGTCTGTAGTTTCCTGGATTCATTTTTTTTTTCATTTTTTTTGAAGATGGGAACTACATCAACTCTTTTCCAGTTCTCTGATAGTTCCCCAGTGCTCCAGGATCTTTGAAAAATATAGTTCAGTGCTTCTGAGATCACATCTGCCAGTTTCTTGAAAACCTTGGGGTGTAATCCATCTGGTCCTGGTGATCTGAACTCGTCTAGGCTGGACAGATGTTCACTTACCATTTTGTTGCCTTTCTTAACTTGTGTTTCTATTCTGTTTTTATGGCACTATTTTTGATACGTTGGACTGTTTTTTCCCTTTGTGTAAAGACAGATGCAAAAAATGAGTTAAATAGTTCTGCTTTCTCCCTGTTGTTTGTCACATTCTTGCCACTTTCCCCCACTAATGGACCGAACATTTCCTTAACTTTTTTCTTGATGTTTACATGTTGAAAGAAGCTTTTTTTGTTGTTTTTGCTCTCTTAAAGTGCAAGACTAGAGTTTGACTGTGTTCTATTGCTTATGCTTCCAGAATTTTGAATTCCAATATTGCATGATCACTTCCCCCCAAGGTTTCTGTGGCTTCAACACCTTCTATCATTTCATCTCTGTTAGTGAGGATTAGATTCAATATGGCTAATACCCTAGTTCCTTTCTCTACATTTTGGGAGACAAAGTTGTCTGCTAGGTTTGTCAGGAATCTATCTGATCTTCCACTTGGTGCAGAGTTTGTCTCCCAGTTGATGTCAGGGTAGTAAAAGTCCCCCATTACTATTTTGATGTGCTTCCTACATACTTTGGTTAGCTGACTAGCAAAAAGTTCATCTATTTCCTCTATTTGGTTGGGTGGACTATAGTATACACCTATGACAATGTCATTTCCCCCCCTTTTATATTGACCCAATGCATTCAAGACAGTTTTTATCATTCTTGTGCTTTATTTCTGTAGAGGTGTGTTTATTCCTTACTTAGAGAGAGCAACTCCACCTCCTCTTTTGTTTGTTTGGTTTCTTTTATATAATTTAAATCCCTCTAGCTGTGTGTTCCATCTGTGAGTTTCATCCCACCATATTTCTGTAATGGCAACAATATCATATCTGCCCTCATTTACCTGAATTTCTAGTTCACCCTCTTACTGCTCATACTCTGTGCATTGGTGTATAGACATTTGAGTCCTTTATGACTGACTCTGTGTTTACTTTCTATATAACCTTGTGGTGCCTGACTGTCCTATTTTCTTACCAGCTGTTTGGTTAGTACAGTTTGTGTGGTACTCGCTATTAAAAGCTTGATTTTGCTTCACAGTAAGGTTGATATTCTTGTCCACACACACATCTATGTTATGTGCACTGATAACCCTATAATTTTTTAGATTGCTGGGGACAGGGATGTTGTATATCAGTTAACTCACTGTCCCTGTTTAGTTTAAATATTCCTCCAGAAATTCTGTGAATTTATTGTCAAGTAACTCAGTCCCTTTCTTGGATGGATGCAAACCAAGAAATAACAGACCCACTAATCTTTATCCAAAATGTATTGATTTGGTTTACAGTATATCCCACCTTTATTCTATACAACTCAGGACAGCATGCATAATGTTTTCTCTCTATTTTCTCTGTGACAACTCTTCCAGGGGAATTTGGCTGAGAGTGACTGATCTAAAAATCATTCAGCTATCTTCTACACTTAAGGGAGAACTAGAACTCACAGTCTCCTGAATTCTGATTCAGTACCCTAATCAGAACTATCTCGTTGTGATAAGAAGTTACCTATAGTTCCTCTCTTAGTTTTGTTCAAAGCAGTCTTTCCTATACTGCTTTTTCAGTTTGCAGTTCCTATCACCTCTGTCCATTCTGTCATAGAATGATATTGAGGGGAGGAGTGTCAGGATGGAGGGCGCCAATCCAAAGTCATTTTAAATTGTGACAAATTAATGCTGTTGCAATTTTTTCTTTGTTATCATATCATAATTAATACATATTGAAAATAATTATGTGATTTTATAGGAGTGAAACCAAATAAAAGTTAAAATGAGAAAGAGAAAAATTGTAATTCTATATCCATTTTAATCACTACTAAATTAGTAAAATTGGTTTTCAGCAAAAATGACACTTCTACAAAGGCTAGTTTTTAACTGATATTCTTATATTCTAGGTCAAAAAAGATCAACTAGAGGGCAGCCAAAATTATGGAAGAGTTTTAGATGGAGTTGGAAAAGAAAACCTGATATAGTCTGATGGAGAATTCAGTAATTTTTGAATGAAACTGAAGTATTATAGAATAACCCATCTTAATGATTAAACTCAAGAATGATCAGAACAGAGAAACAGCTGTTCAGAATCATTTTCACCAAGCAGCAAAAATAGTATAGCATAAGGCAATTTAGTATTTGTTTTTGATAAAATAAGCAAAACCTTGACATTTGTCAGCAATGGAGGAAACAGTTTGAATGACTCTTTCAATTAATTGAAATTTTCCTTGGACTGTACCATCTTTTCTTATTATTTTAGAAAAGCCACAAGTTCATTCTCAAAAGAAACCAGCATGGCTGCATAAAGAACTCTCTGATAAATTGAAAGATAAAAAGGACAAGTATAAGAATTGGAAAGAGGGGCACATAACTAAGTCAGAATATCAGCAAATAGCCCGTGCCTGCAAAGATGAAGTGAGGAAAGCTAAGGCTCAAAATGAACTAAGGCTTGCAACCAGAGTCAAAAATAACAAAAAATGCTTCTTTCAACATATAAAAAACAAGAAAAAAGTTAAGGAAATGATCGGTCCATTAGTGGGGGAAAGTGGCAAGAAGGTGACAAGCAATAGGGA
>JAKJMR010017901.1:1076605-1139491 GCA_024449315.1 Daboia siamensis | reverse complement strand
AATCAGCGAACACCTTGATGCAAACAAAGTCATCACTAAAAGTCAACGTGGATTTGTCAAAAACAGATCATGCCAGACAAATCTTATTACATTCTTTGACCAAGTGACAAAATTAGTGGACCAGAGTAATGCTGTAGATATAATTTACTTGGACTTCAGTAAGACATTTGATAAAGTAGATCACAACCTACTACTTATAAGATAGAAAAATGTGGGTTAGATAGCATCACCACCAGATGGATTCATAGCTGGCTGACAGGCCATACTCAGCGTGTGGTCCACAATGGAACTGCATCTACATGGAAGGAAGTGTGTAGTGGGGTGCCCCAGGGCTCTGTTCTGGGCCCAGTGCTCTTCAATATTTTCAGTAACGATTTGGATGAGGGGATAGATGGGGAACTCATCAAATTTGCAGACGACACCAAGCTGGCAGGAATAGCCAATACTCCAGAAGATAGGCTTTAAATACAGGAGGATCTGGACAGACTCGAACACTGGGCACTATCTAACAAAATGAAATTCAATGGTGAAAAAAGTAAGGTTCTACATTTAGGCAAGAAAAATCAAATGCACAGGTATAATATAGGTGGTACCTTGCTCAATAGTAGTAACTGTGAGAGGGTTCTCGGAGTCCTAGTAGACAATCACTTCAATATGAGCCAGCCGCGTGCTGCAGCTGCCAAAAAAGCCAACACAGTGTTAGGCTGCATTAACAGAGGGATAGAATCAAGATCATGTGAAGTACTAATACCAGTTTATAATGCTTTGGTAAGGCCACACTTGCATCCAGTTTTGGTCGCCACGATGTAAAAAAGATGTCAAGACTCTAGAAAGGGTACAGAGAAGATCAACAAAGATGATTGGGTGACTGGAGGCTAAAATGTATAGGGAACGGTTGCTGGAATTGGGTGTGTGTAGTTTAATGAAGAGAAGGGTGAGGGGTGACATGATAGCAATGTTCCAATATCTCAGGGGCTGCCACAAAGAAGAGAGAGTCAAGCTATTCTCCAAAGCACCTGAAAGCAGGACAAAAAACAACGGATGGAAACTAGTCAAGGAGAGAAGCAACCTAGAACTAAGGAGAAACTTCCTGACAGTTAGAACAATTAACCAGTGGAACAACCTGCTTCCAGAAGTGGTGAATGCTCCAACACTGGAAATTTTTAAGAAGAGACTGGCCAGCCATTTGTCTGAAATGTATAGGGTTTCCTGCCTGAGCAGGGGGTTGGACTGGATGAACTCCAAGGTCCCTTCCAACTTATTATTATTATTATTATTATTATTATTATTATTATTGTTATTGTTATTGTTATTGTTATTGTTATTGTTGTTATTGTTGTTGTTGTTGTTATTGTTGTTATTATTATTATTATTATTATTATTATTATTATTATTATTATTACTGTTTTTTGTTTTGGTGAATGGTGGATTGTTTTTACTTTGCAGGCTTTACTTTTGATTTCCCCTTTTTCATTTTGGATTAAGGCAAGAGCCTGAAACAATGAAGTATAACCTGTACGGATTATTTTTTTTCCCCTTTTTCTTTCTTTTTCTTTTCTCTTTTTTTTTCTTCTTGGAGCAATTTGGATTGTAGTATCTCATTGATATTTGGATTATAAATCATTGGAGAAGATGAAGAAGACTATAGCACATTTATCAACATCAGAGTCCTGTAATGCAGAGAATACTACAACACAGCAAGATAAATTCAACTTGGAATTGAAAGACATGATACAGGCACTGCACACAGACTTCAAGGAAGGGATTGGCAAACTAGAAGTGGAACTAAAAAAGGTCAAAGAACTAATGGAGAAAAACGAACAAAGATTGCAACAAGCAGAAGAAAAAAGTTAATTAACAGATAAGAGAGTAGAGGAGATGGATAATCGACTTACATTAACAGATAGGAATCAGGAAAAAATGATTATCTCTTTAGAGATGGATAGAGCTGATTATTATTTAAGATTCCAAAATGTTGAAAAAGAAAAGGGAGAGAACTTAGCAGATATGATGGTGGAAATATTAGCAGAAGCATTGGAGGAAAGCAACGAAAAGATAATTAACGATATAGACGAGATATTTACAATACATATTAGATACGCAATGAGGATTAATCTTTCTAGAGAAGTTCATTTAAGATTTACTAAAAAAGCATTAAGGGCAGATATATTATAGAAGCTGAGAAATGCCACAATAAAATATAAAGGAAGAGAGATAAAACAGCTTCCAAGAAGAGTGAGAGATCTGAGAAAGGAGTACCATTTTTTGATGAAATGCTTAATTAAAGAAGGGATAAATTTTAGATGGTTAATACCAGAGGGAGTAATGGTAAATTGGCAAGAACAGAGACACAGACTGGACACAACAGAGAAAGCAGAACTTTTTTATGATCATTACTTTGGGCAGCAAGAAGAAGAAAGGCTGAGAGGGGAAAGAGTAATCAGACAGCAAGGAGATGAGACAGAGAAGCAACGGAATAAGTATAGCATAGAACAGGAAAGAAAGGACAAGAGCAAAAGAGCAAAGAGAATGAGAATGACGAGTTAAGCTAAAACTTTAAACAAATAATCATGGAAGAAGAGATAAAAGCAATGTTGATAAATATAAATGGACTAAACTCGGCCATAAATAGGAAAAGAACACTAAATAAACTGGGGAAATTAAAAATGGACATAACTTGTTTGCAAGAAGTTCATATTAGGAAACAACATAAAAATTTATTAGAATATCCAAAATTGGGAGAATTATATACCTCACTTGCAGATCAGAGTAAAAGAGGTGTGGCATTATATATTCAGAAAGCAATACAAAATAAATTGATATACTCAGATAAAGAAGGATGAATCTTAATGGTGGAAGTAACCGTGAATTGTAAAAAAAATCATTATTGGTAGTGATTTATGCACCAAATGAAAACCAAGAGAATTTCTATTCAAATTTACACAAGAAAATAATAGAATTATAATATGAAAGTATATATATGATTGGTGATTTTAATGCTTTTGTAAAGGCCGAGTTGAATTATAATATGACAAAACAAAACATAACAAGACCATAAGGAGAACACTACCAAAATATTTTCATAATATGGTGGACAAATTAAATATATTAGATGTTTGGAGAGAAAAATACCTGGAAAAGAAGCAGTATACGTTCTACTCTAACAGACACCTGTCCTGGTCAAGAACAGATATGATATGGATGTCAACAGACTTATTTATAAATATGCAAAATATAGCCATAGAAACAAGCACATGGGCAGATCACAACCCAGTTACAATCATATGGAAAGGACAAAAAAAGAGAACAAGATGAACATTAAACCAAGCTGTATTGAATGAAAAAGACTTTCAGAAATATATGGAAAAAGAAATGACTTTCTTTTTCAAGGAAAACAAAAAAGAAGATATTTCACTCCAAAAGCGAAAGCATATATGAGAGGACTTGTTATGACTTATCTGGGGGAAAAGAATAAACAGAAAAGACAAAAATAAGAAAAAACTGGAGGAAGAATATAAGACACTTGAGAAAGAATTACAGAAAGATACACAAAACAAAAAGATTAAAATTTAAATGGAGCTGAACAAACATAAAATGAACCTAACAGAAAATGAAGAAGTGGCAATGAAAATAAAGGCAGCCAAACAAACCTTTTCTGAACATGCAAATAGACCAGGGAGATGGTTGACATATAAAATTAAAAAGGAGAAAGAGAAGAGATGGATTAAACAACTGGAAGATGCTGAAGGGACTTTACAACATCAGAATGAAGAAAAGAAAAAAATAGCTTGGGAATATTATGAGAACTTATATAAGCAACAAACAGTTCCAGATGATAGGATAAAACAATTCTTGGAAGAAACAGAGATACTTATACTGGACAAATTTAAAAAGTTATTAGAAGGGAAAATAACAATGCTGGAATTAACAGAAGCAATTAAAAGACAAAAAAATGGCAAAACACCAGGACTGGATGGATTACCAGCATAGCTATATAAGACATTGCTGGAAGTACTAGGCAATGTAATGCTGGAACTCTATAATAAACTTTTCTCTGAAGCTAAGATACCAGATCTGTGGTCAGAAGCACTTATTTACCCTGATACCAAAAGAAGAAACAGAAATGCAGAAAATAAAAAATTATACACTGATTTCCTTACTGAATGTGGACTATAAGATATTTACATCAATAATGGCAGAAAAAAAATTAAATGAATTTATACATTTGGATCAAAACGGTTTCCTACCTAAAAGACAGATTAGAGACAATGTGAATTGTATTAAACACATTAGAATATTATGAAGCACACCCAGAAAAACAGATGGCATTGATGTTCCTGGATGCACAGAAGGCATTTGACAATGTGAACTGGCAATTCATGATAAGGCAATTACAGACTATGGACTTTGGGGAGAAATTTATAAATGTAATTAAAACAATTTACAAGAAGTAATCAGCCAAAGTAATGATAAATGGAGATATGACTGAGAAGATTAATACCTTGAAGGGAACAAGACAGGGATGCCCTCTATCTCCATTATTGTTTGTCTTGACATTAGAGGTACTAAACAGAAATATAAGACAGAATAATTAAATAAAAGATATGAAAATTAAGAGGGAAGAATATAAGCTACAAGCTTTTGCAGATGATTTAGTATTTATCTTGGTAAAGGTAAAGGTAAAGGTAAAGGTAAAGGTTCCCCCGCACATGTGGGCTAGTCGTTTCTGACTCTAGGGGCCGGTGCTCATCTCCGTTTCAAAGCCGAAGAGCCAGTGCTTGTCCAAGGACATCTCCGTGGTCATGTGGACGAGTAACAGGCGCTCACTCTGTTACGCGGCACTCGGGATTCGACCCGCCAAACTGCCGACCTTCTGATCGACAAGCTCAGCATCCTAACCCACTGAGCCACTGGGTCCCTTTCATTTATCTTGGAGGAACCACTAAAGACAGGACCTGTATTAATAGAACAAATAGAAAAATATGGTGAGGCAGTGGGATTGAAGATTAATAAAAATAAATAAATGCTAGTGAAAAACATTACTGAAAAACAGAAAAAAAAGAATTGATGGGAAAGCTAGATATACAGATTGTAAAGAAGGTAAAATATCTAGGGATTCACTTGACAGCAAAATGTGCAGCAATTAAATAGGATAATTATCACAAATTGAAAAGACATATCAAAGTAGATTTGGATAAATGGAAAAATGTACAATTATCATTAATGGGAAGGATTGCAATAATCAAAATGAATATATTACCATGATTGTTGTTTTTGTTTTCAACAATAACAATAAAATTGGAAAAGAAATATTTTGAGGGGCTTAATGAAATAATTCTGAAGTATATTTGGCAGGGGAAAAAGGCAAGGATTAATGTAAAAATGTTACAAGATGCAAGACTCAGAGGTGGGTTTGGTCTACCTAATTGGGAATTATATTATCAGGCTGTAGCACTATCATGGATGAGAGAATGGATCTTACTGAGGAACATGAGATTATTGACATTTGAGGGACATGATTTGCAGTTGGGATGGCACGCTTTCATTTGGTATGGGAAAAATAGAATACATAGCTATTTCCTGAGACATTATATAAGGAATTCTTTATTCTTTATTGGTGGTTTCAGAGAAAATAAAGAGAAAACATTATTTGAAGATTCCAAATTGGCTTTCAACTACGGAAGCACTAATACACCCCAATATGTTTAATATGAGAATTATTATAAGATATAAAGGCTTACTAACAGACATGGGGGAGCTGAAAACCAAACAACAATTAGAGGAACAAGGAATAAAGATGGATTGGTACTTGAGAACGCAAATACAATCTAGATATGAAAAAGATGTTAAAATAGATGGTTTTAATTTGGGGACAACAGAGTTAGATGGAATACTCATGGGAACTGAAGACAAATGGATTAAAAAATGTATAGTTACTTACTACATACGGAATTAGAGGAGGAACAAGTGAAAGAGTCAATAATGAAATGGACAAGAAATTTTGGATATACTATTGAATTAGATAGATGGCAGCAATTATGGGAAAGAAACTATAAACTGACAATGGTGACAGCGTATAAAGAAAATATGTACAAAATGTTTTATAGATGGCACATGTCTCCAGAAAGATTAGCTAAAATGTTCAAGGATAGATCTATGAAATGCTGGAAATGCCATCAAAAACCAGGTTCTTTTTATCAAATGTGGTGGACGTGTGTAGAAGCTAAAACTTATTGGATAGAAAAGATGATACAACAACGTATAGAACTAAAACCGGAAACATTCCTGTTGAGTATTTTACCAGAGAAATATAGCAAAAAGAAAACTTATTTGATTATTCATATAACCACCGCAGCTAGGATTGTGTTTGCACAAAATTGGAAAGCACTGAAAGCCCCTCCCAGAGAGAGAGGTGATAGGGAAAATATTGGAATGCGCGGAAATGAACAGACTAACAATGATAATTAAAGAAATGACAGAGTCAGAGTATTATGAAATTTGGGGAAAATTTTATGATTGGGTGAAAAGAGAATATGATTAAAAGATAGCTAACACTAATTTAGATGGAAGAAAAAGGAGGAGCTAAGAAGGGATACCCAGGCGACACAGTATTGGATAATTACAACTAGTATAAATATTTATAGAAGTATATATCAAGAAGGCCAGATTTATAGAAGTATTAAAGTAATAGAAAATTAATGTTTTTTTTCCTTTTTTTTAGTTTTAGTTTTCCAATATTAAAATAGTATCTTTAAAAAGCAACATGGTGTCTGGGTTACAATAGTTCCATTTCAGACAAATACATATTATTACAAATCTATTACAAATTGTTGCAAACAATACTTTCTTTCTCTTGTTTCCTTTAATACATATTATCTCTTATCTAAATTAATATACTTCTCATTGCTATCTATCAGTCATTTAATAGTTTTCTTATATTTGTCAATACTTTGGTATATTTTATATCAGGGATATCAAACTCACATTTCATTGAGGGCCGCATCAGCATTGCGGTTGCCTTCAAGGGGCCGGGTGGGTATGGCCAGGGTGGGCGTGGCCTACTGGGTGGGCATGGCCAGCTCTACTCGTTCGCATCAAGGGTACCTATGGGGGCCTGGGCAGGAGTGGGACAGATCTGAGGGTCTCTGGCAGAAGGAGGGTCTCTAGGCCAGGGCCAAGGCAGTGGGGGCCATTCCCTCACTATTTACAGGATGGCTTCGCGGGCCAAATGAAACCACTTCGCGGGCCGGATCCGGCCCACGGGCCTTGTGTTTGACATGTCTGTTTTATATTTTAACATTCCATCTTTAAAACAGCAAACAGCTTATATATTTTTCCAGCTTTAATTTTACATTGATATTAAAATTAAATGTTTAAAGTTTCTCATTTTCATATTGCTAAATAACTTCCTTTCCCTTTACACAATTTTCTCCGATACCTAGTAACTTAAATACACTTCTTATTTATCTCATTTCCATATCAATTATCTTACCAAACTTATCAGTTCCTTTCTACAACTGGCAATGAAATAAGAGCTTTTGGAAAAGAATTAGAAAGCATCTCAAAGAAACAAACTCAAACTGTGACTATAACTAATATTTTATTGGGACAGAACTTTACAGAAGAAATTGAACAATCAAATACATTGGCAGAAGAATTAACTATTCAACAAACACAGACTTTTGAAGACCATAATGGGAAACAGTTGGGAAAAAAATTATTCAGTCCAGGACAATTATATCAAGAGGTGAAAATAATGAGAAGATTTGGCGCGGTTAACAGACTCCTCAATCCTTCCAAAATGGAGACTAGAGGCTACTTCAGTATGATATAACAACACAAGAATGCTTTGATGACCCTGAGGCAAAGAAGCGAAAAATGATATGGCAAAGGAAGAAAGCAAGAATACGATTGAAGAAATATGGACATCCTTAAGAGGCCTGAATTAGATAATACCAAAATAGACAGGATTGTACTTGGATTATGAGAGATTGTTTTGATGAGTAGATAAAAATACTGACTAATTAAAAAAATAAAACACATGTATAAATACTAACATTGCAGTATTGACCTCTTTAAATGAAATGGATTAAGATGTATATATGTTAAGAATGATAGAATGTAACTAATATACTTGGAGGTAGTGCCATGAAAGGATGTATTAAATGTTGAAACGGAAGAAATTTTGGTTAATTTTTAATATGTGGAAACTATAAATGAGAAATAAGAATATTATATTGTCCTCCTCCACTTTCTCCTCCTTGCAATTGGTATCCTAATGACTATCATTCTAATATTGTACTACTAACATTGCCACATAGCATAGATTTGTTTTTGAAACTCTTCCATGGTGGAGTTTCACATCTGGTGTTCAAGGTTAATCTTATCTTGTTTTTCTTAAATATTTTCTTGATTTTTTTTTAAAAGAGAAAGTCAGATTGCAATTTCAGGATTAGCTACTGGGTGTCCCCCAAGTACTTTGAAAGTTCTTTTCTTTTAGTCTGTTTCTTTTTTCAATGTTTTTTTTTTAAAAAAAACCCTGAGCTTGCTTGCCACTTATTTGAAGGGAGGGTTGAATTCCCCCCTCCCTCTCCATAGGGGGGGGGAAGGTTCTTAGCAGCTTATTTAGGTGAAAAGAAGATTAAGGTATAAGAGAGGAATCTTACTCCCGTCTCTTCTATGCTGCTTTAATGTTGCCTGGTGGTAAGTTTGACTTCGGCTGTCTGCAGCCTAGTAACTGGCTATATTACTATGGCCGGTCTTTTGTCTGCCGGTACGAAGGGAATGCAGGCACTAACGAGGGTGGGTGGGTTGCGGCTCCCCCACGTTTCTGCAAAAGCCCCTTCTTTCTGGTCGCCCCTCCAAGGCGACTCTTCGGTCCTTTTAGGACCCCCCAGTGACGCGAAACTGGATGTGGAAGACGAGAGCTGTCCTCCAGACATCCATGTTGGCTGGCTTGGCAACCCGGAAGCCGAAAATTAATATTACTATACCTAATATAGATATTGAAAATCTAGGGAGAGGAGTTGCTCGGACATTACCCCTGAATTGTATCTGAAGAGGAATGAGAGGGAAGAAAGGAGAGGAGAGAGGGAAAAGAGTAGAGGAGGGGGGAAGGAAGTAGGAAGGTTGGAGGAGAAGAGGAGAAGTGGGAGAAATGGGAGGGGAGCAGTGAAAGAAAGAGGAGAGGAAGAAGAAGGAAGTAGGGAAGTAGGGAAGAAAGAGAAGAAAGGGAGAAAGAAGGTAGAGAAGAGGGAAGAGAGAGAAGGAGTGTGGATACAGTAAAAGGGGAAATGGACGAGCAACACCAAAATTTGTGTGTATGTATTTATGTTATTAAGAGTATCTGATAGATAAGAATGTAAAAAGAATGTATGTCAATACTTGATAAAATATTACGGTATATTTGTTGATATGTATGGGAGAGAGTTGTAAAAAATAAAAATAAAAAACTTTTTAAAAAATAATCAAGAAACAGAAGCAACAAGGATTTCAGGAATGAACTTTAGTGTTTTAGTGAAAAAGAATAGAATATTGAAAAACTTCAGTTTCTATCTGCTCTATCTTGCACTAAACAAAATCAAGACAGGTTACTTTGAATTTCTTTCTCAGAGTTTTCACTTTGTTAGGACCTGATCAATCATCTTCACTCCTCATCTTCTAATGGAGAAATGGCTTTCTCATATCTCACAGTAACAGTACAAAATTTGTGGAAGAGAAGTTTAGGAGTAATTACTGATTTTAATGGTTCTGCAGGATTCCCAGATACAAACACTGTATGTGTGTCAATATTAGTTATTGGAAACAACCATTGCTTTGATGACTTTGAGTTTTCTTACTTGTTTAAACTTATCTTTGCATTTATATATTTATATTTGTGTGTTTGCTTAGTTAAACTATATATCCTGCCTATCTTTTATGGGAGTAGATGGTTAGCCAACCTAGGCATATGCTTCAATTTATACAGGCATGCAGTCTGATGTATGGAACTTTCCTTATGTTCATAATAAGAGAAAAACAATACAAGGTTGGGATGGGAGGTGATCATCACTAAAGAACTACTGTTTCACAATAGTCACTTTCTACATCTTGGGAAGACTGATGGTTGAAGACTAGTTCTTGTGAATGAAAGTAAATAAATGTTTCCCAGAATAATGTGCAGGCTGCATTCTAAATCAGTCACTTGGGTCTTACCTGGTTCTTGTATTTGATTGATTGATTGATTGATTGATTGATTATCTCTGAGTGAGCATTGACTGTTGGTGAGTCCCTGGAGTTTTCCTGGTAGAATTTCAGAACTGATTGTCTTTGTCTTTTTCCTAGGGCTGATAGAGTATGACTCTCCCACAGTCACCCAGCAGCCTTTGTGCCTAAGACTGGACCATAATTAATGAACTCCTGGTTTTTAACCTGATGCCTTATTCACTTCACCAATATCTGTCTTTTGTTATTATAAATGGTAATTTATGAATGTTCTGGAAGGACATATGACCCAAAATTTGCATTTTATTATTTATGAAAATAATCAAGAGAAATTATTTCATGGTTCTGAGTAATATTAATTTAATGCAGAGGGTACACCAAGGACGAAGGTTTTAACTTAATTTTGTTGAATATAATATCATTGCAATCTATTGGATTCTGAGAATATTTCAGATGTAATCAAGAACACAATAAAAGCAGGGCAGAAAATAACATCGGGTCATATCTGATGACTTTTCATTAAGGAATAGTGTTTGTAAGCATGTGAGACATAATTTCATAAATGAAATAGTGTCCACATTTTTACAGTATTGTAAAGAAATATGTTTAAAATAATTTTCTGTGGACATAACTAAAGAAGAGTTAGTGCTATTTAGCAGTCATGATTTGGAAACAAACCCCATTCAATACAGGATCTTCCCTAGAGCATTAAATAAAAGGGGCTAAATAAAAATTTCAATTTATCATGTTGTTGAAATATTAAGGCATATTTTATTTATTTAATTTCTGTGTTCTTGTTTAGTAAACAAGAAACTTTAGTAAACAAGAAAATTTGTGTTTTTCCTGAAAATTAGGTAGAAGATAGATAGACATAGATAGATAGATAGATAGAAAGAAAGAAAGAAAGAAAGAAAGAAAGAAAGAAAGAAAGAAAGAAAGAAAGAAAGAAAGAAAGAAAGATAAAGTTGTGTAAGATGACACTGTCCCTCACTATAATGGGACAATTCTGGACCCTTCACAGGGTTATTATTATTATGGAGAAAAAAATGTGCAGGAGGGAGTATACTACAGATGCTGCTTTGAGCTCTTGACAAAAAATGTGATTGACTCAAATCAGGTAAATAATATAATATATTAATGAATGCCAGGCAGTGGTGGAATTCAAATACCTGAACAACCGGTTCTCTTTCTTGATGCAGGCCTGGGCCTCCAAGGCCTAGAATGGACTTCCGGAAATGGCATCCATGCACTTCTGGCGGGCTGTTCTAGACTGGACTTCTAGAAGCGAGCTGGTTCTCTGAATGCAGCAAAATTTAGTTAACGGTTCTACTGAACTGGTGCAATCTGGCTGAATCTCACCACTGATGCCAGGATTAATTCTGGGGCATTTGGGTATTAGTGGAGTTGGACAAAACAGAACAAGCTCTTAAGAGCTAAAAGCACACTGGAGTATGTAGAAACTTTACTAACATGAATTTTCCTTTGTTCTCAAACAAAAAACAGAGGCATTTGCAGTTGGGTAAAGAAAACCTTGTATTTATAATAGAAATTGAAAGGAATAAATGACATGTTATCTTTATAGTCAGCATGTGTTTGCAATCCCTTCCCCACTTCCTTTGTTTTATTGCTTGCATAGCAGGCGTTTGTAGCTTTCAAAACCATCTTTGTGAAATATGCAAATTGGTTGGAAAGCAATAGGAAATGTCACGGTCATCCCTAAACCTAATTGATTTAATCAGATGACAGCAGCTTTTTTGAAGTGTGTGGAACTGTGCACCCATCATGGGTGAAGATTCCTAACCATCTGAAAAAGAGATTTAGTACTGTGGAGCCATCTGCTCCCTTAATTTCTTTGTAGATGCAAACATTATGAGGTGAAAAATTTAAAGGTTCAGTTTAACCAATTACAAAAAAAAGTGTTGTGCCAGACATTTCTTGAACATTTATATAACCATCCACATTCAATTAGATGGAGAAAATGTCTTTTATTATTTATCATTCTTTTTAGCCATCTGCAGCTTCCTTGGCTTCCCATGTTTCAGTAACATTTTACACACACACACACAAACACACAGTTTCCTAGATGTAGATTTGAAAACTAAAATAAACTGTTGGTATTGATTTTTCATAAACTGATTGCAATATTCCAGATTAATTATAGTCAATTTATTTATATTAGCCAAGGTATATTTGCTATTTAAACTCCTTGGCCTGCTTTTGCTACTAGAAACAAACCCTTTCTCCAGCTAACTCCTACTTTTGTCTGAGTTTTTCCTTATCATATAAGATATCAGTGTCCCCTTTCTGTTGATTAGAATCATATTCTACTATAATCAAGATGTTTGTGTATTCTGTAGCAGAAAGTCTACAGCCACTTTGGCCTAAAAAGATTAAGGTAAGTGCCAAAACATTACTAAGGAAATTGTCAGAAAACTTAAGATCCCTTAAGAATCAGAAAGAAAATCAGAAGTTTCATTCAGAACGGAAGAAGGCTTCATTAGAAACTAATTTATTTTCTCCATAGATTATTAATAGTAAGATATATTTAATCTCCTTATTGTTTGAGATAATAATTTAATAGAATATGATTGAAAATTATAATAAAAACTCTGTCAATAGCTTGATATATAGGATATATTACTTCAAGACAAAACTATCCTTATTTTATATTAAACAATGATATAAACAGTCTCTAGGTACTAGACAGTTGTGCAAAAGAGGTAAGTTATGCTATTTAACAGAGACTGTAATTGTCTTTGGATATTTCTGTTGATCTGGGAAATTCAGGTTATAAAAATACACCTATGGCTTTGTAAACACCCTTTTGTGGTGAAAATAAGTTGTTTTCTTAATATCAGTGCAGCAAACTGAAATGTAATTTCATACTCAAATGTGAAAGTGACTTTGCATCCATAACCTCTTAATTGCTTTGAGACGTGCAAGACAAGATGCATTAAAACAATTTAACAATATTCTAAGGTTGCATAGAAGCAGCTGTGATGGCTTGGTTCTCCTGGGAAAATCACACCTGCTGACACAAATGCTGTATCAGTTGAGCCAGGAGGGTGGCATATCAAGAAACAAAATAAAAATAAAAATACAGGTCATTCTCTGAGCACTATATTCTTTTTAATAACTAAATAAGTAAACAGATTAAATGAACACTCTTTAAAGTAGGAGAAGAGGAACTGCTTATAGAATGACAATGTGCTAGAAAAATATCCACCTGGTACTGTTTCTTGAAAAAGGAATAGACAGCTTGAGAACATGAAAACATGTCTTCAGCAAGTTGCATGAAGATTTCTCTTGATCATGGTGCATCTGTATACCAAATAGTGCATTAGCAGTTTCTGAAATATCAGCCATGCAAAAAGTGCAAACAAGCCTTTAAAGGTGACTTACACTAAAAACCAGACACAAATACAGTAACAATTTGGCTATTCAAAATGAACAGCATGGAAGCCTATAAGTAGTATCAGGACTAAGCATTATAGGGTGTTTTCTTTTCTTTTCTATACAAAATAAGCAAAGAATAATTGGCAACTTTATTCTCTATGGATGTTTACACATATTGAATTACAGGAAGAGCGTACTATATTTTATTTACTTAACCCAGGGGAAATGAAACAGAAATATACATGCAATGTATAGTTTCTGTTTTTTGGCAAGCACTTCTGTGTAAGGAGAAAACAATATTGTCGTTTCACTGATTTTAGTGAGAGAATAATATTCAGCACATGCTTTTAGGTTGTTTAGTTTCACAGATAGTGATAAGATGTGGTTCTAGCATTTGTAGTTTTGATAGTCCTGGAGTTTTTCCAGGGTTCCAGTGACCAGAAGTGACAAAACAGTTTATACTCTTGATTAAGCCATCCTGAGTATAATTTAAATAACTTTGAAAGAGAACAAGTCACAGATCTGCATTAAAGCAATTGATTAGGAAGGGGATAACTATTATTTGAAAATGATACAGGATTGTACTGGGTAGTTCTCAAGTTCTTTTTCAAGCTTTTTGGCTATAATTTCTCTTTGGTCTCCATACGAATTGGATCTTTGTGCATATAGATTATATGCTCTAAAATGAGACCAGGTATACAAAGATGTATGCATATAAGGGCTCTCTCATGCACTAGATTCTCTCTTGAGTGGAAGCGTGCTTTTCATTTTCATTTCCAGGCATCTACAACCCATTCTCATAATAGGTCAATGCACACATAGCAGGACCCAATGCCAGGGAACGGATCTGTGGCACACCAAGATGAATAGAATAGAATAGAATAGAATAGAATAGAATAGAATAGAGCTGGAAGGGACTTTCGAGGTCTTCTAGTCCAGCCCCCCCGCCCAAGCAGGAAAACCTATACCATTTCAGACAAGTGACTGTCCAGTCTCTTAAAAATCTGCAATGATGGAGCACCCATGATTTCTCAAGGTAAGCTGTTCCACTGGTTAATTGTCCTCACTGTTAGGAAGTTTGTCTTTAATTCCAGATTGCTTCTCTCCTTAATCAGTTTCCAACCATTGTTTCTTGTCCTGCCCTCTGGTGCTTTGGAGAATAATTTGGTCCCCTCTTCTTTATGGCAGCCTCTCAAATACTGGAATACTGCTATCTTGTCACCCCTATTTCCAGTTTGTCAAGATCTTTTTGAATCCTGAGCTTGTTTCCTGGGGTGTTGGCTATTCCTGCCAATTTAGTGTCATATGCATATTTGATGAGTTCCCCTTCTAAAATAATATTTTTAAAAAATAATTATACAGACTGAATATAATCCAGATTATTCTAATTCAGACCATATCAGACTGAAGGATAAATACAACATTGTTTGTTTGGCCACAATGTTTGTAATAACAATTGATTTACACACTACTAGTAGCACTGGATGAACAATATCATAATGAAATATTTTATTATGATTGCTTTAACAATTATGCATTTAATAATAATTACTATATTTATTTAATTATTGTGATGTATGTTAATATTTTTCCTCCCTAATATAATTACCTGGGTGCCTAATAAAGCACTGTGTTTATTTGTTTGTTTGTTTATTTTTGGGCCCACTTGTGGTTGTAAGTTGAGGACGACCTGTATACATATTTTTTTGTTATTTGAATATTATAAGTTCTATTTATATTTTGGTTTTTGACAGAAGTGACAAATATTAACACAGGTATCAGAAGTAGAATATTTAGGAGAGTTAGAAGAGAAAAGTTGGACTTGTATGAAAGAGACATATAGTAGTCCTTTGATGTGGCTTCAGGAAGGTTTCATTTACTTTTTGAAATAGAAAATGGTATCAGCAAGTTGATAAATGAAATAATATTTGTGAAAATATTCCTTAATTATGACATCATATGACTTAATTTGTTTTTTAAACATCATTTGGCTATCATCACATGAAACCCTCAATTATTTCCCTTTACATAGTTCTCTACTTATAGGAAAATCAAATTGTGCTAACTGAAAGAAATCATCTCTGCCCAGGCATAGATAAAATCTTAGAATACCTACAGTGGCATTGTGGCTATGATTCTTCCTTGGAAGTCTTTCAAATGAAACGATTTTGCATTCTGTGTGCTTTGACATATACTTGTAGTTATGCTGACCATATGACTACAGAAGCCTCTTCAGACGAGGCTAGTTCTCTCAGCTAGGAAACTCAGATGACCCCTGTCTCCTAGATTCAGGCATGAGTGGGCAGGGGAAACCTTTACCTTTGTCTTTAGAGAATAAGTATCTGAATTCTAACATTTGATATTCTTTTACTGATTGTTCAGAATTTTAAGTTTTGTCCCTGCCCTACTTTCGCTACTGTGAAAGTTCTAAAAATTGAGAATACATTATACAAAAGAGAAACATTAAAGTCCACATCTTTGTTATCTGCGTCATCGCTGTCAGATCCCAAAATATAAGAATTAATTAGTTTTATTCAAGAGAAAATGTAGTGAAATTCCCACCCATTCCCATTTCCATTATTTGCAGTGGGAGGAAATACTTTCATAACATATTAAAACAAGAATGGGAAAGGAGGGCATCAGTTATTTTTGCTCTAGTTTCAATTCTAATAGTCTATCAATAGCATAAGACATAGGAAAATTCCAAAAGCCAGAAGTTCTCACTCATTATTCATACAACACCATATAAATAAACTTGTTTGTTTTGGAACTGCAGCTGAGAATATTCAATGTTGTGATATTTGCTATTGGGATATGATTTGCTCAGTAGATCTTATCTGATTTCTTCCTTTACTTAATGGCATAAGTTTCATAAGCCTTAAGTATCTCAACTTGTTCAAAGCTGAAGCATTCTACTTTCAAAACTTCAGGTTGTTTCCTCCCTGCCACCCACAGCCACTGCCCAACATAATAGTTTTTTATAGCTTCAGTAAATATTAACACATTGGGGAAAAGGTGGATAGGAAGAGGCTGGGTTTCAGCACCTGGCATAACAAAGCTCTCAAAATAAATGCCCTACTATACATATCAACCATGCAGTCAGATGAATAATGGATGAGGTAAGGTCATGTATTTCGTTCTGGATTATATGAGTAGGTGAAGACATTATAAGCTTGCTTTAATTGCTATGTAAACACAACATGGTGAAAGCAAGTTGACAACCTTTTGAGAAAGTGATGATGGGATATATAGGTTGCTCTCAAAAGCCTGTTTATTTCACTGTCAAGACTTCCTTACAAAATCTTTTCTAGCTGATGTATATTCATTTTTGCAGCTTCTGACATAAAGTTCTTCATGGTGACCTAATCCAAATAAACTGATCCTATATCCTAGTAGTAACTTTCACATGTGGGATTTGAATGTAGACTTAACATGCAGCTAAATAAAACTGTAGAATATACACTATCACATGGGTGTCGGTGAGGGAGAGGTAAAAAAAAGCCTCAAGTTGATGGTTGCCGTCTTGACATTTTTTATGTTTTCACCCCCTGAATATGTTGGCACCATTTCAGATGGAAATAATTGCTGATAGATCTTTATTATTTTAGTTTGTATGTCCATGTTTTATCATGTTTAATTATCTAAATTTTATTACTCTTTTATAGTAATAAAGCTTTGATTTTACTTACTGGTTAAGCAATCGCATTCTTGCAATTTATGCTACCGTACATACTTTAAATTTGGTCTAGGACTATTCTTACTTGGTATTTTAACTTTCCTTCTTTCATATTATATGTATATAAATTTGTCAGCTACTTATTATTCCTACATTTTATTGTTCCTTAATAATTTTATGTATTCTGCCTTCTTAACAGAGATTCACATCGTCTGGCCTTGCTCCCTCCTCCTCCTCCTCCTCCTCCTCCTCCTCCTCCTCCTCCTCCTCTTCCTTGTCCTCCCTACAGTTCAAAAACAACAGAAAACAAAAGTGAACACAATGGCCTTTTAAGAGTAGAGTAGAATAAGGTAGGAGATTTTTCCAGGTAAAAGATAAATTCTTTAACCATTTTTCAAGGAGGATTTCCTTTTCAATGCAATGGTTCCATGACTCATAAAGATGTCCCATGAAATTTACAAGGACTAGAGATTCTTCTCTAGTACAAGAAAGAATTTGTATTTTAATACATAAAATAGCTCTTCACTTCTGAAGATTGCTCAGGAATGCCTATCCCCTTTGAAAGAAAATTAAAGATAAATTCTATTCCATAAAAATGGATAAAAAGTGATATAAAAACAATGCAGAGAATTTTTCTGCTCAATAGTACAAGTGGAGTATCCCTGGGGGAGGGTGCTGGAAGGGACAAAATCTACAAGATGGTGGACCTGATAGTATAATCAGCCCCACCCTTTTGTATGTACATATCATATTGTGCAAATATGAAAAGAGTAGAATTTGGATCACAGCCCTACAATTGCCATACAGAAGATTTTGAACTCTCCTGTGGCTGTCAGTGAGTTGAAGATAGTGTCTCTTCAATCTATAGACAATTGTTAGCAAGAAGAAGTTTTTTAATGTTTGAAATTAATAAGATTAGCAAAACCAAACATACTGGTGGGAGAACAAAAATTAAATGCAAAAGACTGGGGGTTATAGAGGAATTTCAGAGTTAAGAACAAAAGGCAATGATGGATTTGGAAATGAATGATTTGGCAATATAAAACTGGGTCTCTCAGCCTTGGAGCACAAAAACAAAACAAAACTAACTAACTTAAAAAATTTCTGGGGAGAAAATTCAAAGAGAAGCAAAGAGCCAAGTTTTTACTCAGCAATAATCTGAGTAAATGATAATCGACATTTATAAAATATTTAGACATTGTTAGAGAAAAATCTCATTTAAATAATAGAACCTTAATAATTTTTAAATATACAAACATCAGTGTATGGAAACCATACAATGATTTATAACAAGACAATGAAAAGAAAAATAAAGAGAAAAAAAAGTGATTTGACTGGCAATGTAGAGAGCTTTATTCTAAAAAATACCCTGTTGTTTGTATCCCAGTGTATTTTATTGTAGACAGTGATAAATGGGTATTGCAATTTCTTTTTCTGGATCCAAGCTCCTTATCTTCACCATTCCTTGACAAAGGAATAGAAGATCTTTGTTCCTATGCTTGCTGATATATCTTGGGTGTGCAGGATAGCGGCTGGGGCAAATGAGATAAACACTTTATTTGGGCAGATAGCTTTGTGGAGATGCACAGGTCCAGGTTTTTGAGCGGTATTATTTTGCCAAGTCTTTCTTGCATAATCCCTACTCATTGTGTCAGTAGTTTTTTTTTTCTTTCAAACTAAGACAACCTAGTACTACTAGTTTTCCTAGTGATAAATTTTATCTAGGTGTATGAGAGGAAGTTCCTCATCCAGAACTGTTATTTTGTTTATCTAGCCTACAAAGATAACATTTATTTGAATGCAGATATTGTATTTTGAAATTATGGCTTAATTTTGTTCCTAAATTAGAAGTTATAATTCTGTTTACATTCCCATATCCATAAAAGTTGCAAACAGACTAACTGAAAGAAAAAAAAATATATTACAGGTATCTGAATAATAAATGTTTTTACTTTTCTCAGGGACATAATTTAAAATTAGAGAAATAACATAGAAATGTTTCTCTTTGTACTGCATATATATAGTAAACGTTTTGAGGAAAATGGCAAATCTTCTTAATTCTGCTTGACATCTTTTCTCCTTGCACTGTTTTTCTAGTGTAATCTTGTAAATCTTGTTTATATCTTATCAATCATCTTGCTATCCCATAGCTTTATATAAAAATAACTTTAAAGGACAACAAATTTATCATAAATAACTCCTTTGTTTATCCATGGCTTCAACTGTGTAGATGATGATGATGATAATAATTAATAATAATAATAATTAATAATGATAATAGAGTTGGAAGGGACATTGGAGGTCTTCTAGTCCAAACCTCTGCTCAGGTGGGAAACCCTATACCATTTCAGATAAATGTTGTCCAGTCTCTTCTTAAAAACGTCCAGTGTTGGATCATTCACAACTTCTGGAGGCATATATACATATATCTATCTGTCATAGAAGAATAATAGGTACATGTTTTGAAATGGACTGCAGTTCTATATATTAACTAGAATATTATAATCTATATATACTGCTCAAAAAAATAAAAGGAACACATCCTACTATTAAATACAGTACATTGTGTTGTTTAAGTGTTCCCTTTATTTTTTTGAGCAGTATATAATGCGTCTATCTCAATTAATATTTTTCCTATAATTTGAAAAAGTTAGTTTTTCATCAGAATACGACATGGACTCATAGATAAATAAAAAATTATTTTTGGAATTGGCATGTCCAATTTTTAATGTTTTCTCTTGCTTTTTCTTTTAGTGCAGTTGGCATACATACAAAAGAATGAATTTGAAATAGAAACTTTCTTTTTAATGTTTACAATTTATACCAGATTTCTCAATATACTGTATGTCCACCTGAGTGACTTAGCAGAGGACATATAGGTTCCAAACTGGAAAAGAAAACAATCACAATTTTTAGGATAGAGATTTAAGCTATGGCAAAATGGAAATTATTGTTTGAGGTGACAAAACATGACTTTCAAATAGAAAGATGGTGGCAATAAAAATAAAATATTCATAGTAATCAATACAGGAGATTCTTCTCTATACAGAAATATTTGATGGGCTAATTGCCATAGAATTCCATTATAGTCATAACATTTGAAATAAAATAGTTATTTCATTCTTTCAGTGCACCAGTTATATTTGAATGATGCATATCATTCACAAAAGAGTATATTTAGTCTTATTTTAACTTAGTATATTTTAGCTTTTATCTTTGACATAAAACTAATATTTCTTCCTTTGCCCTCCTTAACATTTCATAACAGTGGCTTGATTACTCATAAAAATAGGACATCAATTTTATTTTTATAATTATTAATATTATTCTAAATATTCTGAAAAGAATTCTTTATTACTTAGCATGGAAAAATGATATAGATGCTGCATTCAAAATATTCATCAAAGCACCAACTTATCGGAAATATTATAAAATCAAATACATACCTATTTTAGTTTTCTATCAAGTTATTTTGTGTACAAATATGTTAGTTAGTTGAAAAGTATCCTACAATTTATTGATTATTCATTTTTATGCTGGTGAAAAATGTTATTTATTTCTGAAAAATGTATTGGAGAAATACATTTTCCTTTTTATAGTTTAACCCAGCTTTCAAATTATTATCTTGATTGAAAAACATATGCAAGGGATTTATTTTGATATAGTTATTAGATCTATTTCTTGAAAATGAAAATGATGACGTTACATAATGGCATAAATAAAAGCATCATACTTGAATAAATATTAAAGTTCAAAGACTGTCTAAATATTATATATATCATTCTGCTTTTATTCTTTTGTGAATAAAACAGTAAAACAGTATCACTCTTCTTTATTTGTATTCTATTGGCATGGATAAATTCATTATAATTTCATGCAGCAGAAAAAAGATAAGTTTTGAAGTTAAGAACAGCTTGATCTAATTCATAATAGCATGTACATGGGAATGCATTAGTTTTGAAGAATGCAAGCAAGGTAACCCCCCTCATATCTCCTTATAAATATTTTAAATACATACTTTTTATCAAGTATAGAAAAATAGTATATACATATATAATTTTTTTTGATAAAGAGGTCTCATTTATATAACAAAGAACGTGCAATAATTAACCACTCCCTATCAGATCTATTTGGTTGATTGTCAAGGAGATGCAGTGATAACTGTCTTTCAGCCTTTACAGCTCTGACATAAATACCAGCAAGAATACCAGCAAGAATCTCAACCACCTGAAGGGAAATAGGTATTATCTAGAAGCAACAATCAAGCACTAAAGAAAGAAAAATAAAATGGACAAAACAAAAAGCAATCCTTCACTTCACACAGCAGTGTCTTCCTGTTCCAAAGCTCCCTAATCCTAGCTGTCCAAATTCTTTGGTTCTAAGGAGCAGTGAAGAATGACAAAAATCTCTGGAGTAACTGCACATAAAAAAAAATTCAGTGTGCTTTTGAAATTTAGAAATCATTTCATTTTAGCCTCTGCTTTTCTTCTAGTCTTCTAACCATGTGAAGTTTCATGTTTCGGGTTTTCATGATCATCTAACAAAAGGCAAATTGTCATGCAGTACTGGATGATCCTACAAACATGGGACTTACTTGAAATATTACTCAATCAGTCCCATTATGCATTTATAGCTTTGCTGTCTCTAATGTCCTCTGTGCTGGTCTTAACATCTTCTGAAGTCTGTCCAAGTGTTGTTCCTTCCAAGTCCCAAGATCCTGGCAGATTTTCAAGGCTTAATGAACTAACTCCCTGACTGAAGCTGCCTTCCTCAGATCTACTGGGCAAAACAAGGTGTAAGGATGTCTCAGATGAAGAGCAGATAGATGATGACAGGGTTGCTGAAATAGACTGGAGAGGAGTCAAAGTAGTGTCTGAATGGGGAGAAGTGCAGCCTACAAACTGCAAATTATCTTTTTGGATAACATGGCAATGGGAAGGTGAATATTCAAAGCCTGAAGTACAATAAAATTCACCATCTGTAGAATTTTGTACATGGGATTCAGTTCTTTGTGGGCTGCTATTAACAGAAGTTGGGTCCATGTTCCAAATTCCTACAATGGTGTTGGAATGGCAGAGCTGTGCTTTGGTGCAAGTAACCTTTGGTACCTGCATATGCATACAAGGTTGGTGTGTAGTCCATGTCATTCTTGTTTGTAAGTTTTCCATGGTGGGGCTTGTTGCTGGACCATGAATTGCACAGAACTCTGGTGATTTCGGGGTCATCAATAGGTTTTCCAGGAGATGTGTAACACTCTTCATGTCTTTTCTTAATTGAGAGACCTCTTGGGTCAAAGCATTGACCTAGAATGTCATAAATTTATTTAATCAATCAATCAATCAATCAATCAATCAATCATTCATATATGTATACACACACATAGATATCATAAGAAAAGAAGGGAAACTCAGTCATAAAGACATTCCTAATACGAAAAATATATAGGTTCCAAAATGCTATTTCAAGATCAACTACTACTGTGGTGCTAGTCTTCAAGTTAATCTCTATTCAGGAACTTGGCAGCTTTAGTATCAAATGTGTGATAAGATCAAAAAGAATGGTCAAGGCTAATCCTGGTCCCTTGAATCTCTTGATTATGAAGTCTAATTATGTTCCTGGCCTTATAAATTAAGCCACTTTTATGCACATAGCATTTCTCCCATTGGGTTAATCTGGACTGAGCACAGCTACTATCCTTGTAGAGGATTTTTTTTTTTTACAAATACAGGAGTTGACTCCTTCAGATTGACAATGGACACATTGGCAATGCCCATTTTGCATTTCTTCATGTCTGAATATGATGTTAGTCAATGTTAAACTTGACAAATTAGAAACAAAGCAAGATTTTCTGGGGTTTCCTTAGTGAACCCAACTGAAAGATTGCTACGTAGGATTTGTTTATTGTTTATTATGTTGATAATGAAAGTATATGTTGTGGTACAAAAGATTTTCATATGCGTTGTGAAAATTTTTATTTTTATGTATCTGGAAAGGCTATATCAACAGATAACAGCAACTGACCATTCTTGTCTGGTTGAAACTAAGCAGGGTTAGCATGGTTAGTATGTCAAAGGTTTAGACAAGGATCTCTCTCTCTCTATTTTAAATCAAGATGGTAGTTGTGATTGAATCCTCATCTCTTCTTACATGTGTCAAAACCTGTAAAAGGGGATAAGGCTTCAATTGTGCAATTGCAACCATTATGTTGATTATTTTTGGCACCCCCTTTCCCCTTATGAATGCCCTGGTTGTAAAATAGTTTGGGATATATTATATTCTAGAGAAGACATTGGCAAGCCACTTCTGTACTACTGTCCAGGAAACAATATGGTTAGCCCCATGAAGTAATTGAGGATTGAACAAAACTCAGAAATATAATTTGTACATTTGACTTTTTGTCTATAATGGTATTTAATATGACATAAAGGAATATGATGGAAAGGCAAATTTGCCAGACTGTGACTGAGGAATTATTTTATTATAAAATAACACTAATTACATTTGGTTCACCTTGATCTGACTTACAATTCTTTAGTTTGGGGGGAGGGGTATTGTCTTACTAGTGTGTGAAATATTGTTAAGTTATATTTTCCTTTTTCTGGACTGTTGGGTTTCTATTGCGGTATGGAAAACTGAACCAAAGAAACCTTGTTATGAATCTTTGAAGTTGTGAAATGGCAGTACAGACCGAATCAAACCACATGCAACTTTTCAATTGAAAATGTGTAATAATATTGATTTATTTTCTTTTGCAAACAATTTATTATTCATTCTATTATCCTAGGGTATTGAATAAGTTGAGAGGTTTTGTGAGATATTGTATCCTAATATTTTTGTAACTCTGTAACTTTTTAAATCTATATTTTTATATTATAACTTCATTTTTCTATATTATAACTTCAAAGAATGTGAGGAAGTGTCTCTGATTTTGTATATGGACAAGGGATCATGCTGCAGTAAGCTTTATGTAGACATGATTTGGAAAGGTCTAGAACAATTTGCTGTGGCCAACTTGCCCTGGCTGACTCACCTTGGCTGATTCACTATAGCCAACCTGCCATAGGACAACCTGCTGCAGAACAATTCAGCACAGGATAAATCAAAAGAGGGACAAACAAATTGCAGCAGGCCTTGTCTTGCTTTAGGCTAAGGCCCACTGCAATTTGCCTGTCTCTCTCTTGAGTTATTTCTGTGTGGGATTTTCCTGTGGCGAGTTGGCTGAAGAGAGTTGCCCCATTCCAGATTTGAAAACTGTGCTTCAGAACAGCAGGAATAATTAATGTTGCCCTTCCTATTTCTGAGTTCCATGAAAATGAAAGAAAGATGTGGCTAGTTTAACAGTTAATTTAAAGAGATGAGCACATGAAGTAGTCATTCTTCAAGGTTATGAGGAAACTTGAAAAAAGACCTTTTGCTTTAATCAGCAGCAATGAGGTGCTACAATTCTTTTGTATGTATGAATGAACGTATGTACTGTATATATGTAATTTATTGACCATCCATCTTACCACAAGGTAACTCTTGGCAGTTTATAATATTAAAAGGATAAAATTATACAAAACCTATACACATAAAAATAGAAATAAAATGCTATAAAATATACATTTTATATTCATGGTCCTGCTATTTTAAATATCTTTTTTAAAACCTGGGCCTATGTGGCTGTTGTTGTTCCCTGCCTTTTTCAATCATCTTAGCTTATTTTGGAGATTTTTCCAGTGAATCATAAAAAATAGATCCAGGCTGAGAGAATATATTCTGAAGAAATTTATAATATATCTAAACTGTTTACTGTAAATCACTGTAATTTTTAAACAAATCTTTACTGGATTAAGAACTATTTTTAAAAGAAATACAGATAATTTTAAAAGATTCTTTTTAAGGAAAAAGGACATGTTAAGAAAAATCTTCCTTGTGCAATTCTATTTATACATAAAAACCTAATATTTTCATTATGATTGTATTGATTAGCACTTATGCTTCTGAGGTTTTGATACATCTTACAGTGAAATCTGTATGGATGTATCTGAAAATAAGCCAAAAAGAATTTAATGTGATAAACTTCTAGGTATTATATTGTAAAATTGCAGCCTTAATCCTATCATATGAAAAAATAAAACATTTTTGGCTGTTGAATACATGCTCATTTCTACTACAGTAAGAAATTAATGCAGATATGTTTCATCCCCCAAAAAAGCTGCTATTTATGAAATCTTACAGTATAGCTAGTATTACAATGTTATCAGAATGTACAGAATAATTTCAATGAAATACAAAAATACACCTTACCTCATTATTAAGCTTGTTGATCTGTTGTTTTGTTTCTTCTGCTTTGATAACTAACACAGCAGCACAAACTTCATTCTCTGTAAACACAACAATGCATAATGTATGCTTAATATTGTTTCCTGGCTTTCTCATAATCAGAGAGACAACTTTGTACCAACTATTTCAAAATTAGCACTCAAACTAAATGCATTCCCAACAACTTGTAATTTCATAAAGATAGGAGAGATCATGGTGATTAGATTCAAAAATATGAAATCTTTTTTGAGCTAGGATCTGAATTTGATCTTTCAATAATGTACTGCAGATGTCATATGTTCGGTTGTGTTAGATCAGGGCTTTTCAATCTTTTCACCGATTGTACCACTTTTAGAATATAGCAATTGTTAAGTATTTGGTTCTTGCAGGCATTGAGCGAGACGAAGTGTTCAAACAGCAACAAGTTTATTCAGAGTCAGAACATAACAACAGAAGCAAACTAATAGCTGCTGCACAGTTATTTATACAGTTGGCCTCTAGGCGGCGACCAATAGATTTAAAGTAGTAGTTTACTGCCCAAACCTACTTAACAGACTGGAGACAGCAAGTCTAGCTCAGCCCAGCAACCATTATACAACATACAAAGTAGTTCAGCCATTAAACAGTTTAGATATAAGCAAGTGATTTACATAGATAAGGCCAATACATTACACCCCTTCCCCTGGATAGCACAAACTCTCATTTGTTTTACATAATCTTGCAGATACTTAGGTGGCCTTCAGGCTCATTCAGAACATCTAGGGATTACAGGGATTTCCTGGTCTACCTACTTGCCTGCTGGGTAGATCAGGGTAGATCAGGGCTGGGTAGATCAGGGCTCTGTGGTTCAGTGGAGTCAGAGTGACTTGAGTCCCTTTGGATGGCCTGTCCCAGTCATCCCAAACCAAAGTCCAATTGTGCAGTGAAATCTGCAGGGCTGCTTCTTGGTGCAGGTTGACTGTCTGGATCCTGTGATACAGTCTGTGTGTCAGAAGGGTACTCTTCTATGACCATTTCCCCATCATCATGTGCAAGAGTTCTCTCAGAGTGTGCAAATGCTCTATTGGACCACTAACTTGTGGACCCAGTGTCTGTCCCTCTTGGAAATACTGAGCCAGCGACTGATCTGCTAGCCACCGATGCAGCTGATCAATGTGTCAGTGAATGACTCACCCATCTTCCAGGATCACCTCATAGGAAAGTGGTCCTGATATCTTAATAACCTTTGCTGCAACCCATGAAGCCCCTTGTCCGTAATTCTGGGTCCAAATCCAGTCACCCACTTATAAGTTTCTTGCTGCCTTTGGACATGTAGTGTTGGAAGCTGCTGTGTCAGGGTCAGCCTGTCCAGTTTTGTAATTAGCCGCCTGCCCCAGCGAAGTTCAGTTGGGCTCTTGCCTGTGGCGGTGCAAGGCATTGTGTACTGGCTGAGTAGAAAATCACCCAGCCTGTGGTGCCAATCCCCTGTTACAATGCATTTTAGGGATTCTTTGGTTGTGCAAACCATGCTTTCTGCTTGTCCATTCAATGATGGGTGAAAGGGAGCTGACGTGGCATGCCTTATGAGGTTGGCCCTGAGGAAGGCCTGGATTTCTGATGCGGTGAACTGGGCCCCATTGTGGGATACTAAGATGTCTGGAAGCCCATGTGTTGCAAATAGTTTCCTCAGCACCTGGGTGGTCCTAGCAGTAGTCATAGTGGAAATTGGCACCACTTCTAACCATTAGAGTGGCTGTAGACCACTATTAAAAACAATTGTCCCTGAAAGGGCCCAGAAAAATTGGCATGGATTTTGGACCACAGTGTGTGCGTTTCCTCCCATAGGTGGTCAGGGGCCTGTGGCATCTCCGGTCTGAATTGTTGACATGTATAACACCCATGTACTTGGGCCTCGATAGCTTTATCTAGCCCTGGCCACCAGAGGTAGCTCCTTGCCAGTGCCTTCATATGGACTATTCCTGGATGGTCTTTGTGCAGAGACTGAAGAACTCTGGGCCAGAGTGATCTGGTGACTATAACTCTACTGCCCCAAAGGATACACCTCTTATGAGCTGACAGCTCATTTTTTTTGCATAAAAGAACTTTGGAATTCTGGTCCCGGGCTAGGGTCAAGCCATCCTGTGTGAATCCACGTCAGTACACAGCTAAGGGCTTTGTCAGCTGCTGCTTCTGCAGCTATATCTCCTGCATGGAGAGGGAACTCTAGCAAATCCTGTATGGCTAAAATGCATGCAGCTGGATCCGGATCTGGCTCCACGTGTGGCAAGGGCAATCTGCTAAGGCCGTCTGCATGGCCCATTTCTTTGCCCGATTTGTGAATCAGCCTGTAGCTGTAGGCTGAAAGGAATATAGACCACCTCAGCATTCACGGGGACAGAATCTGAAGTGTCTGCCTGTTTGTTGTGAACAACCCTAGCAAAGGCTTGTGGTCTGTGAAGACCGTGAAATGGTGTCCATACAAATAGTCATGGAACTTTTTAACCCTAGCCACAATGGCCAAGGCCTCTTTGTCAATCTGTGCGTAATTGTGCTCAGCAGAAGACAGGGTCCTCGAGTAATAAGCAATGGGTGACTGTTTCCCATACACTGACAAATGGCTCAACACAGCCCCAACCCGGTATAGGGATGCATCACACGTGATGCAAACTGACAGCTTTTTGTTAAAGTGTATGAGCACAAAGTTCAAGGAGAGCAGCAATTTTACTGCCTGGAAGCTTCTTTCATGGACATTAGTCCACCACCACTGAGTGTTTTTGTCTAAGAGCCAGTGTAATGGCTCTGCCATTGTGACCTTATTTGGGAAGAATGCATGATAAAAGTTTAGAAGGTCCAAGAAGGCTTGAAGCTCCCCTTTGGACCTAGGGCTTGAATCGCTTTCAGCTTTGACTCCCCAGGATGGACGCCATTGGCATCAATATGAAATCCCAGGAACTCAGTAGACTGAACCCCAATCTTGCATTTCTCTTTCTTTAATTTGAGTCCCGCTGCACGGAACCACTGAAGGACTGTTTTAAGCCATTCAGCCAGAACCTCTGTAGAACATCATCGCAGTAGGGGAAGACCCACTTGAGCATATGCTCTATCACTCACTGAAAAATCCCTGGGGCCACACTCACCCCAAACTGTAGGTGCTTAACCTTGAAGGCCCCCCTGTGGGTAACAATGGTTTGGGCTGCTGCCGTGGCCTTATCCACCGGCAGCTGCTGATAGGCCTATGCTAAATCTAATTTAGCAAACAAGCGGCCTCCTTGCAAAGATGCCAAAATATGGCTGACAACTGAGATGGGGTACGCATGCTGTTGTAGTGCCCGGTTAATGGTGCACTTATAGCCAGCACATATGTGTACCTCTATGTTGGTCTTGAGTGGCGTTACAGTAGGGGTTCCCACACCCCACTGTCCACAGGCTGCAATACCCCCTGACTGACCAGCTTGTCCAGCTCTGCATTGATTTTGTGCTTTAATGCAAAAGGCACTTGACAGGGCTTAACCCGGATTGGTGCTACCAGAGGATCATGTCTAAAAGCTATCGGAGGGCCCTTGTACTCTCCCAAACTTGGACTGAAAACATCCACAAACTCTTTGCAGACTGAAGACAAGTCTACCGTCTGTGTTGGTAAATGCCAGTTACTTGGATGCCCAATGCATCAAACCGATCGAGTCCTATGAGGCTCGTACATTGGCCTTCCACCACAATAACATCTATGGGCCTGAAAACCCCTTGAATTTCACACAAGTGTGGCTTTGCCCTTGACTGCCACTTGTGAGTTCTGGAAGTCGGTGAGTAGAATTTTAGATGGTCGAAGTTTGACCCATCTATTGCTGCAGATACAAATGTGCCAGAAAGTTCCAATGGAGATAATGGATACAGCTGAGCCTGTGTCCAGTTCCATTTTACATGGAACTCCCTGAAGCTCGACTTGCAGTCGAAACTTTGCTTAAGAGGTCAGTGGGCACCAGTGTGGAACACACTCCTACCACTGGAACAGAACCCTACTTGGTGTTGCCCCAGGGCCCCGGTACCTCTCCTGAATGATTCACCCAGCTGGCGGTCTCGCTGACGACCTCGGCAGATGGCGGCGATGTGGCCTGGTTTTCCACATCCCCGGCATGTGGCTGTTTGAAAATGGCAGTCTACATGTTGATGGAGGCCTCTGCAGCCTATGCACCTAGGGAATGGAACTGCCCTGTCAGATGGCCTTGGTCCCTTCTCCTGGTGCCTCTGTATCTTGTCAACTTCGTAGTCTGAGTTGGTGTCTTCCATCCGTTTGGCGTCCTCATGGTGGATGGCTTCTGTGCTTGGCACACTTTTGGAGAGCCGCAGTTCCTTAATGGCCCCTCCAGTGGCTTTGTGCACCATGACCTCCTTCAAGGCCTCCTGTAGCAAGAGTCTCCTTAGTAAAGAGTTTTTGTTGGAGCTCTCGGTTCCTGAGTCCACAGACTAAGCTATCTCTTAGTTTATCTTCTAAATTGGCGAAGTTACATAGTCAAGACACCTGCTGAAGACCTGCAATGAATTCCATTGCCAACTCACTGGGTTGTTGTTCGCATTGCTTGAAGGCGTGCTTCCATGCTATCATGGATAACTTCGGCTCGAAGTGTTCTCGAAGCTTTTTGTTCAAGTCTGCGTAGCTGACAAACTCGACTGGTGCAGGAGCGACCAGGTTCTCAGCTATATCAAAGGTGGCTGGGCCATACATGCAGAGGAGGGTTGTGGCCTTCAGCCCATCTTCGCCGACTTGGTTGGCGCAGAGGTAGTTTTCTACATGAGAAATGTAGGATGCCCATCTCTCCAGGTGTGTCACATCAAACTCTTTGAGTTTTCTGACTTTTGTGAGTAATCTTCGTTGCTTGTTTTCCGCTTTGCCTTGTGCTGCTGGCTTCTGTGTAGGCCCTAAGACAGATCCTTAGGGCAGGGTGGTCTCCAGCATGGCTTGCTAGGCAGACCAAGGGGGGGAACATAGTTCCTGCCAGGCTCTGTGCTAGCCTCACCTCCTAGTGACTTCAGGCTCTTACGATGAAGCAGCATATCCCATCTTCATCTCCAGTGTTAAGTATTCGGTTCTTGTAGGTATTGAGCAAGAAGAAGTGTTCAAACAGCAACAGGTTTATTCAGAGTCAGAACATAACAACAGAAACAAACTAATAGCTGCTGTGCAGCTATTTATACAGTTTGCCTCTAGGCGGCGAACAATAAATTTAAAGTAGCAGTTTCCCGCCCAAACCTACTTAAGAGCCTGGAGACAGCAAGTCTAGCTCATCCCAGTAACTGTTATATAACATACAAAGTAGATCAGCCATTAAGCAAACAGTTTAGACATAAGCAAGTGATTTACACAGAATAGGCCAATACATTACAACAATATTCAAGTATCACAAGTTGCCTAGCAAGATGTCAAAAACCTGATGACAAAAAAACCCAGAAAAAAGTTATAAAGTACAGGTAGTTCTCACCCCCCTTTATATTCTCTTCTCTCACCCCTTTATATCCTCTCTTCTCTCATCCCCCTTTATATCATCTATTCTCTTCCCTTCTTTTATAGCCTCTCCTCTCCGCAGTTTTCTCTTCCATGCACTTCTAGCTGATTCCTCTCAAGGCTGTGCTTCTCTGTCTCTCTTTTGCAGTTCCTTTCTCTTTCTCCTGTTCTTTTTTTCTCTCCCTCCCCTACCAAAACCTCCTTTTATAGTATCTCCTCTCCCCACCCTTTTTTCTTCCATGTGCACCTGAAGTGCCGATCCTGGTCTCCTGCCCAGCTCACCTGCTCATGCTTTGCCAGAAAACATGCTGCTTGCTTAACTTAGTAGAAGCACCAGGATCAGCGCCGGGCTCCAGCTTATCTATGCTTCTAAACACATCACTCACTAACTCAACCTTCACCTGAAAATACATGCTTGCTAAACCCACCGCTCACTTGCTCACCCTTCCCCCCAAAACACACCCTCACTCACTCACCCTTCCTCTGAAAACAGGCTGCTTGTTCCGTCTCCTCACCGCTTTGTAAGAAAAGCCTCTTCTCTTCTCAGTCTGCCCCTTTTATACCTTCTCTTCTCTCCACCCTCCTCCTCCTTTTCTGGGTGGACTGGAAGCTCCAGTTACCATGTTGCCACGTGCGCCGATCCTGGGGATTCTGCCAAGCTCTGCAGCTCCAGATGATCTCCTCCAGGTCTATGCAGCTCCACTTTAACTGGTTCCCTTCCTCATTACAATTATCTAGGGCTTGCTTACCACCAGTCTGGTGCTAAAGTACCACTGGTTAAAAAGCCCTGTGTTAGATGTTTATGGCATCAGATCAGAACTCTATTTGGCTTCTAATGAGACTTGAGTCTTATAGTCCCATAACATCCTCTCTCTCTCTCTCTCTCTCTCTCTCTCTCTCTCTCTCTCTTTTTGTTTGTGTGTGTATGTTTCATTTATAATTTATGTTGTTGTTGTATAATTTATAATGCACTGTAATTCATCAATTAATTTAGCAAACATACTGAGTATGTTGAAACAGTACAAGGCACCCTTATTTTCCTAATTCAAAAGAAGCCCTCATTTCTCTCTTGTATGTTATGAAGCCTGAAAATAGTTTACACTGATAATTCTTCCATAGTTCCTGAGGTATTCCAGTCATGCCTAAGTTTCCATCTTGAAAAAAACATTAGAGGTTCTTTGAATCTAAAATGAACAAAGCCCAGAACTAGCAGACCGTCTTTTCTATTGCTGGTGAAAGTAACCTGCTAGGATTTTGACAACACTGTATTTGGCCAGACTCAAAGTTTTCTTTGTTGCTGTGTATCAATGTTTAGCTTGTGTGTTTGTGTGTGTGTGGTTCTCAGTTCAGGAGAGTGGGCTCTGTTTCAAAATAAGGCAGAGGACAGAGGCAGAATAAACAACTGATTAAATATTAAGGGTCAGTCTGAGGATGAGATGGATGGTACCTAAATGTGATTGATTAATAAATAAACTATGGTAACCATGAATATTTTTTACATATTTAATATGTTTCTTCTATTAGTATTAAAAATCACAGCTCTCCCAAAGGGAAGATTTCAGAAAGTGTAGGTGCCCTGATAATCAAAGACTGTGCATATATGATCTAAAATAACTTCTTCCTAAATGAAACTTTTAGATAGAAAGAGGTTTCAGAGACATTTCACTGAATACCCTTGCTTAATCAGCAATTCATCCAGGAAATAATGGTAAGGTCCAATCTATAGATTACCATCTTATCAATTAACACATATCAAACTTTTGCTAGAATCATCATATAAAATGTATTAAAAATCAAGGTCCATAGACTATGTTCAAATTTGTTGTCATTTTCTTTCAAACACTTCTATTTGATGCATAATCATTGAATATTTCTAAATATATTTACATTTTTTTCTGAAAAAAATAATAAAACATATTGTGATTGGCCTATGAGATTTTTTTGGTAGACCTTGTAAAATATATCCATCATGTTCTCATAATTATTTAGAGGATAGACAGAGAGTAAAATTAGTATGACATGACATATTCCTAACAAAGCCACGGTGGTTTCTTGTGAAATAAAACTTTATTAATGTTAAATTTATTCTAATAAAGATAATAAAATTAGAAGTTTGGCTTTAAGGGCAATGATATGAATGAATAAAGTGATATGAATTGGATTTAAGGGTAATCATATGAAATCCAAAGGAATAATAAACATAAAATTAAATAAATAAATAAATAAAAATAGTGAAATCAATATTACCCTGTTTATTTTCATAGGACAAAATAAATCTGTTTGAAAGCAAATTAATAAATATTGCAGATTATTTTTTACCCTAATGCATTCTCATATAAATTATGCAAGTGCTATGTCTAAGACTTTTTAAAGGAGACAAAAATCACATTATCACTGAGGTAGATCAACTCTTATCTCTATCCAGAACTGATCCAGTAGCTTGCTTATGTAAAGGCTGAGCACTTTTATAAGAAAGTAAATCAGTACAGAAAGAGGGTTTGATGTATTGCATTTCTACATGATATATGAACTATGTTCATACATAATACTAATTAGGATAAGCATAACTTAAGCCATGGTGTGCACATAATAATAATTTATAATTTGTTGATTCACATATTAGGCTCAGCCAAAACCAAGTCATATTATGGCTTGCTTCATGATGCATAAAATCACCATAAGCAAGATACACAGTTAGTCCTGATCTGTTTGCTATCTTTTACACAATTGTTTTATACATTCTTGAAGCACTTCCAGAACTATCTGGTTGACTGAAATCTTGTCTAGAGAGCTTCTGCTCTCCCCCCCCCCCCCCCAGTAAATTCATTGCAGGGTTATTCATAAGAAAAGGAACATGATTTTTCTTGAAACAAAGAAATAAACAAAACTTAGGACATAAAAACATTATTAGGCACTTGATAAGGACAAACTTTAGTGTCTTGTCTATTTTTAACTATGTAAAATTATCTGAAAAGATTTCAAATATGTAAAATAATTCCTTTTCAAGATTCATCAAATGAATACCTTCCTTTGTTGTGGAAAAACCAAAATTTCTAAATTATTACTTTAATTTTATTAAATAATGTTTTATAATATATCTACATTAGTTATTTAATAGTAAATATTATTAGATAATGTTTTAATCTGGCAAGTATTCATTTTTATTTTTCAGATATTATTCTTTCATTAATGCATTTAATATATTTTGAATATATTTAAAGCTAAAATATTTAAATCCATCCCTATTTGTGACCTCATTCCTTCTGGACACTATTAGTCAATTATGTCAATTACTCAAAATAGTTAACTGTTAGAAAAACATATTACTGTCCTAATTCACTATAGTTGTAATGAGCACTTTTATGCAGCTTCTAAAGTCTTTCAGGACATAGCTTGAATTTTTGGAATCAAAATCTGCTCATTTATTTATTAAGTGACAGGAAAAGTAATCTAAAAAACAAGAAGGATTCAACACTTTTCATTCTGGTAGGACTTGATACGCCAATCTATTTACAGGTAAGGATTTTTTTTCACAATATGCAGTACAAAAAAGGCATTCCTCTCCCAAAATACATTATGAATAATTTGTAAGGTGGTTAAATATAGCACTAACCCCTGATGATAGGAGATGATCTGGATTCTTGCCTCAATTGTTCAGAGCCAAACTCAAATGCCTGGTTTTCCTCATTGTTGCCATCATCCTCTGTTCCATCAACAATCCTGTTTCGCCCCCCCCCAAAACAAAACATAAGCTTGGACTATTTTCACAGAAATCTCATTGATCTGTCATGCTATAATATAGTATAAACAATGTATACTTTGTTGGAGCAATATAATATTTACAATATGAATTTCATTATTTGCACCTAAATTCTTCCAACAAGCTAAAGTAAGACTGAAGATTAGTGATACTTCAATTTGTATGTTTTTTAAGCAAATCTCATTGATGGGTTATGGTCATCTGACCACAATGTTACTTAAAATATTATTGGCATCATTTGAGGTTAGAAAATTGTTTTATCAATAATGCTAATCTTGAGGCTTATTCTTATTTGGTTTCTTTATTATTGTTGTTATTAAAATTCCATTTAAAACATTTAAAAATGGACTCTAGGGATGGAGGAAATATACATTTTGCATTTGAATGTGACCTATAGAATTTGTCCTTTTTAACCAATACATGACAACATTTAATCAAAATTTGTACTTTTTAGAATTTTGAGCTACAGTATGCCAACAATAAAAATGTATATAATAGAAAAGTTTGTGCAAAAATCCATAAATCTATAAAGATATAAAAGAATTATTTTCTTCTTAACATTAAGAGAAAATTTTAAAAAATAATTAGATGGATTCATGCAAAAAACAAGTGGTATTGAAGAAATAAACTGATGGTGTAGCTAAAAATCACAGTATCTGAAAAGAGTACTCAAAGGATAACTATCCAGAAAGACAAGATTCAGAGCAATTCATGAGAGGATAAGGAGTGACAAGTATTTTCAGAGGTGGTTAGAGAGAAGCTTTTAATGATATATCAGTCTTAGCTACACCTTGTACATGTAGAGATTATAAAACAGATATCAAAGCCCAATTCCAAATATCAGAGAACCATCCTAGTTAACCATTCCCTGCTACTCGTTGATTCATTTTTACCTGGATCTCTATTTTAAACTGTAATTCCAATTTAATCAGAAGCTATTAGGAATGTTCAAGGTTCTTAAGTGAAATGGCATATTATATCTCTTTAAAGCATGAGGTTTTTGGGGAAGCAATAGTGGACTGAAGATGGTTCTATGTATATTTCAGTGGCTTCAGTGTTTGCATTCCTATCTTAGGATTGTTCAGACTTTGGTACATGAACAGAGATAAAATGTGGGCTAAAGGTTTTCCTTAGAGGAACTAATTGCCCTAAGCACAGAAACAGTTGTATTAATGCTATGAGAATGTCGGCTGGAAAACGATCACTACAAATGCTACAAGAATGCCTGAGGCTGCACTGGTATATTTTCTTCAGGAAAACAATAGGTATTTGTCATCTAATATAATAAATGCAAAATAGCAAAAATGAATATTAAACTTTACCATATGACAGACATTTATTGATTGGTGTATTAATTCACTGACATTCTAATTTCTCAAAATATTTTCAAGTTGCAATGGAAGTTTGCAAACTATGAAGGATCAACTGAATTTTTGAACTATTTCTAACTTGCAAATATTGAAATTGAATATAAGATACCTGTACAGGGAATCCTTGACTACCGTAATTGAGCCTTAAATTACAGCCATATGTTGTAGTAGTTGTTAATGGATCACCATGTGACTGCCTGATATTACAATCTTTCTTGTGACAGTTGCCATGAGAAACTGGACATAAGTACTAGAAACCAGCAAAATGCCAAAAATCGCAGTCATGTGATTTGCAGAATCCTGCAAATGCCATAAATGCACAATGGTTGCCAAGAGGTCCAAAATGTGATCACATGATTGCCAAGGAGGATGGGCCACCATTGGAATTTTGGAACTGGATTCTGGGAAGGTTTGGTGTAAGTTCAAACAGTCACTAAGTGACTGATTCTTAAGTGAGGACTACCTATATGTGAAAATGCAGCATGGCAGAGGCAATTCCATCTCAACATAGTGCATATATATTTATGAGCACATATCTACTCATTTGAATTTTAGCACTGCTACCTTCCTATTACACTCACTGTATTCTGAATCATTGCAATTTAGCACACTTGCCCTTGTCCTTCCTTCCTTCCTTCCTTCCTTCCTTCCTTCCTTCCTTCCTTCCTTCCTTCCTTCCTTCCTTCCTTCCTTCCTTCCTTCCTTCCTTCCTTCCTTTCTTCCTCTTATTGGGAGATACAGCAAGAATGATTTTCTCATCATTCTCAACCACTGAAATTATGTTTTGAATGAAGATTTTTTTTAAAAAAAAGATGTTTATTATATTTTCCCTAATTCATTTGAAAAGACACCCTTTGCTATTGAACCTTATCCAAACTGAAACTACCTATTTCGTATTGAGAATAAGGGGACATTTCTTTCCCCCAAATAGTTGCCTTTTTAATGCAGCAGGTAGCTACATTAGCTTCTATTTGTTCATACGAAAATAGAAAAATTGGGACTTTCTAATTTATTGAAGCAAATTCTGTTAATGAATATTTATACAAACTTTGCAACTGTGTATTGATAAATATTTATTTATGGTTTCAACTACATAAGAGTCAGATATATTTAGCATAATGAAAATAGAATAATAGCATGATGGAACAATAACTTCTTGAACTATTTTACACAGGTCACAGAATATCTATTAAAGAAGATTGTTTTAATTCCTATCTGTCCAAAGCTAAATTCAGCAACATAAGCATGGAGATTTCTCTAACTATAGTTATTCTTAATGCTGTATAAGTCAATTTAAAATGAAAAAGGGAGCACCTCATCATATGCATTCATAGTTCTTGTAATTTCAGTGAACTTTTCACAGATGAACTTCCCCCTAAATTGCATTTAATGTCTCAGTGAAACCCCAGGAAAAAGGAAATATATTCTATCAGCTCTGTAACTATTTTTTATTTTGGTAAATTTGGAATTTAATTTAATTGAAGAAAGATAAAGCTTTAAACAAAAACTATGCAGCATCCTGCAATTGTGCTTAAAGGTGGAGTTTTTGCACCATTGTGACCTGACCAATGTTCCAAATCATCTGACCATAGACCAAAAATATAATGAGACAGCCAATTTTTAACTTTGATGTTTTTGGTTTGGTAGCTTTTTAAAATGTCCAACTGGTATGAGAAGGACTGCAAGGCCATCCTTGACTCACTTTAAAAGACTGGGCAAAAGGGACCATGCACGCTCCTCTGTACAATTTAACCCCAGAATATGAAGCAAGAGTTACTGCTAATGGGAAACCACTTATTCCCAGGCACTGATGTTTTAAATTTAGCATGGTGCTTGCAGTAATTTCTGCTTATCCTTATGCTCTTGCTGTGCCAGAAATTAATCAGTTGTGCTGCTAGTGATAATAACAATAACACATCATCCTTTAGGTGTGGAGCCAATCAGAGAGCAGTGCAAATGTTACATGTGGTTATATCACGAGTTAAAGCTTGGACTGAGTTCCCAAAGTATGCTCAGTAAGACTCATAACTGCATCTTCAAATGATGTCATATGGGGCTGCATGGAAATGAACAAGAATTAGCTTAAGCTGTGATATTAATTAGTTTGACACAACCATATGCAGTTGCTTTGCTCTGTTATGAATGGGAAAATTAATAAAGAAGCAGAGTTAATAAAATACATTTGTTTGGTTTGAGATGTAAAGTACAGTGTATATCTCATAAACAAATCTGTGGAAGTCAACTGCTTTATATTCCAACTTACTTCAAAATGCTTAATTTAGTTTTCTGATTGAGATAGAAAGGGAAACTATGGTTAGCAGTGCCTTATTGGTTTGTTTCTCTCTCACAAGGAGCAAGTTTAAACAGCAACTGTGCTATAGGGTATTATGGATGACAAAACCAGCCTTGTAAATATATTAGTCAACTAATCCTATTTGTGCCCTGATTATAGCAATTTATTTAAAACCTGTCATATCATTTTTTATACACCATGGGAATTTTTCTTTTGTATGAAAATCATTCAGAAAAATCTGTGGGAAGCTGCATTTCAGATGGAAATAGCTTTTTTTTAAAGGAATATTGATAATAACATGAGATAAATCAACGTTACATTGATTTATATATAGATGTTAGTTTTCAGTTTTTATCATTATCAAAATCTTCATTCTATGTAGGCATCTCTTCCTGTTTCTCTTTCTCTCTCTCTTTCTCACACACACACATAAAAAACCCACAGTGTTTAAAAGCAAGGTTCAATAAGTGATGGCTGATGACATATGTTATCTAAGACTAATGGTATTCTAATACTCAACAAAAGTGATTAATGAACTTCAGTTATTCTTATTATTAATAAAATATGTGATTAGCAAATTTTTGCAGGTGCAGACAGATAATAAATTTTGTGCCAGCCCCATTTAATGAACATAAAGATATTTCCCTCTACAGTCTTGCAGCCAAAATGAAATACCAACAAGACTGTGGAAACAGCAGTGTAATTGGAAATAACTCCAAGGAATAGAAAAACATCTTAGTGAAATGCAAAAATAATGGCACATGAAGTTGTCTATTTCAACAAGGCTTCCCTGATGCTTACCGAGGGCTGAGATCAGGAGGGATGATGCTATTTAGTGATGAAAGATGCAACTTCAGATTCTTCTCTTTCCTTTTGGAATAGTAATGGAGTTCAGTTTCATGCTTGGTTCTAGATGAGGTTGCACTGCAAACTCGGATGGGTGAGTGGAAGGGAACAGTTCCTGAGGTGAACTGTTTCAAGTTTATCCCCAGATAGCTTTTATTGCTTCCCGATTTTTTTTGTTGGGAGGCTGTGCTTCTTGTATGAACTGGGGAAAGAGTTGCTGCTTCCTCTTCTGCCATGACTTCCTCTTCTTCATCATCCTCCACAATGGATGGAAGTCTTTTATTTATGCTGCCATTTCCTTTGGAGTCTGACTAAAATAATGAATCATTCATATTAAACATTTTTTCAAAAGAAAGGAAGCTAGTTGTTGTGCAAATACATCAGTTGTTGAGCTATAACCACTTGAATCTAACCAATCCCCCAGCCATGATTCATTTCTAAGCAATTATAAGTTGTTTGGAAAGAATACAGTCAATGCATTTAATTGGAAATGTTTTATAATGTTAGCTCATACTAAACCAAGTGATATTACCTGATAGATGTATATTCTCAATAATAATGTTTAAAGTTTTGAATCCTGTCTTTAGAGCAGCATTGACTCCAGTTTAAATGTGTGGGCAAATTAACTTATGTTGCAATTGTTTATTTATTTATTCCTATGTTATTATTCTTTTTCTTTAAGCTCAATTCATAATATAGGCAAATAGAAAGAGGAAGAAGAAGACAAGATGCCCCTTCTATCACTACACAGTTTCTTTGGGGAGTTAGGGTAGACAAGTGGCAGTAGCAAGATTGAAGAAAATAAACAGACCACGGGAATATTGGCAGTAGGATCAGTCTGGAGAATCGGTCTCTTCAGATGGTCAGTGATAACAAATCTTGGCACATGCAACCAGACCAACTTTCTATATCTGCTCAAAGAAATGTTTTTTATAAAGAAAAAAAAGCAGGTGTCCTAAAACAACTTCAAACCATAAGAATAGATCAACATGAAAAATAACAATATCTAATCAACATTTTAATTAATCTTGCATTTAATTTGAAGTAGCATAAGGTAAAAGGTAAAGGTAAAGGTTCCCCTGCACATGCGTGCTAGTCGTTTCCAACTCTAGGGGCCGGTGCTCATCTCCGTTTCAAAGTCGAAGAGCCAGCGCTTGTCCGAGGACTTCTCCGTGGTCATGTGGCCGGCATGACTAGACGCCAAAGGCGCACGGAACGCTGTTACCTTCCCACCATAGTGGTCACTATTTTTCTACTTGTATTTTTATGTGCTTTCGAACTGCTAGGTGGGCAGAAGCTGGGACGAGTAACAGGCGCTCACTCTGCTATGCGGCAGTCGGGATTCGACCCACCAAACTGCCGACCTTCTGATCGACAAGCTCAGCGTCTTAACCCACTGAGCCACTGCGTCCCTAGCATAAGGTAGCCATTATATAATTATAAAATAAATAAATAAATAATATAGACGAGGGCACTGGGAGGAGCTGCTGTATAATTGGGACATCCCTTTAAATTCTATTCCATGTTTCAGGTCTTTATATCCTGAACAAAGGGAGCATAAACCAGAACCTTCCTTGAGGCTAATAGCAGGTGAGTGCTATTCTCTTTGAGAAAAAGTACAATTGGTTGTATTTCAGGCTATATTGAGATTCCCTGCAAAAAAGATTGGTAGCTTAATAAAATAATATAGTAGTGCTGAATAGCAGAAAATTTCTTACAGTATTTGGGTATTCATGAAGAATGATTCAAACAAAGACATTGTGAAATGCAGGAATCAAAGTGGTAACATTTGTATGTTAAGGAGAATAATGCTACCTATGAAATTTGATTTAAAATTACATATAACCCTAATGTTTGCAATGAACTGTGTCATTTTCTGTACCCATTTCTTATACAATTCATATTGTATTATCTACTCATTAAATAAGTAACACAACAAATTCCTATAACAACATTTTGTGATGGCCTGCTCAATCCTTACACAGCATATTTGTATGAGGATGTTTTTATGAAAATAAAGATTTCTTTCTTTCTCTGTGCTAACAAGTAATTTACAAAATGCATTAGGTTCAAAGAAAATGACAATTATCCTTAAAGAAAGAATTGGCTTTCAACTACAGACTTCCTGATGTCAAAAAGAGACATTAAGAGAGCCAGTTTAATCCAGTGGTTAAAACACCAGGGTTAGAAACTGGGAGACTGAGTCATAGTGCTATCTGAAAACAACTGGGTGATTTGGGGCCAATCACTCTGTCTCAGCCCAACTCACTTATACAAGGTTGCTATTGTGGGGAAAATAGTAGGAAGACTTTAACTGCAGCCTTGAGTATTTATAAAAATAACAAAACAGGAAAAATAAATAAATGTATTTGTGCTTTTAAAATCTAATCCAAAACTGGCTGGGGAAATGCATTGTTTTTAATCTATATCTATATATTTCTGTCTCTGCATACACACCATCATTCAATTACAATTCTAACTTTCATAGCATCATGTCAATAGATAAATGGATAGGGATCATGTTACTTAGATCAAAACAGTTATTTAGCTATAAAAAAATAAACACTGTGAAACTCATGTCTAATTTTAGCCTGCAAAATTAATCTTAAATTGCTAACATGTAGAAATACATTAGCACACTAACATAAAAATCAGTAGTTGGTATTAAGGTTAAATCTAAAAATGAGTGTAATAGTAATCAGGAAGAAAGCATTTTCTGAACAGAACATAGTGTGTGTGCATACTTTGAAAATGATTCAGATTAGGTAGATGGCATCTGTAGGAGTATAACACAATACTCTGTGTTACTGACTGTGACCCACTGTGGATCCTGGTAGATAAATGCTTTGGATTTCATGCAGGTGTGAATGGGGCATGTTTCTGCTACTAATTAAAATAGAAAACTCTTTTCGGCTTTCTGTATTAGACTGAAAATATGGTTCTGATTTTTTAATAGCTATATTAACTTTGAAAACTGGGTTTCTTAAAACATTATCATCTCTCTTTTCCCCCTCCCTCCGAGTTGCATGGAAACTTGAAAAAGTCAGGCTCATTTAATGACCAGCAAAGAGGGTTTTGGCTTGTGGAAGGTCCAACTTCTGAATCATTTTAGAAGCATGCACAGCACAATAAAACTTGTGCTGGGCAAAATGGAAGTTCCAGTTTAAACAACAGTTATCTCCAGGCTGGAAAAAAATACTTTCTAAAATCATGGAAAATTGTGCCAATTGGTGAATGGCAATTTTAGATTAGGAGGACTGATAATGTCATTCAATGATATGCAGCTTTTGCTACTTCTATGCATTGAATGTCTTTCTTTTTTTAATCACTGGGTGGTTAGTAATATACTAAGGCTTCAGAATCTGAGCTGCAGTAAGACAAGCAATTATTAAAAGACAGTAGAAAAGATAGGAATTCTAGTCATTTGCTGCCATCTGGGGTGGTTGTCTGGAATTTTGCAGCCCAGATCTGATTACCCTCATTATTTAATCCTAATACTATATTTAGGATTTAGGGTCAAGATACTCATTTGTGTTTGTTATATGTAATAAAATATGGGGTTTTATTTATTTATTTATTAAATTCGTATACCGCCCTTCTCCCGATGGACTCAGGGCGATGTACAAGGCAATAAATATTAAAAACGAAGTACAAAAGTTAAAAAAACAATTAAATATTATGCCCAGTATAAACAGTCTATGGATGGAAAGCACCATTCCAGATTAGATAACACTTCTCTTTTTGATTGAATCTATAGAAGTACAGTTTGAAATACAGCCTACATACAGAAAATCATAAAATGTTTTCTAGGACTCATCTGGGAAATTATACAAAAACTCCTGCATGGAAGGAAACATTTACTTATTTTAATTTATTTTTTAACTATTAGTCGGATCATTTAAAAATTATCTTCAGTCTAGGCTACCTTAATACAATCAGTCCTGTGAGTAAAAAGCCATTTGGCATATTTTCAGCTATGTTTATAATAACATGTTTGTCATATGTTGTAAATTTTAATTAGTTCTTTTTTTCTTGATGCAATCAAGATCTGAACTTGATATTTTGATTTAATATGATATTAAGAATACCTTGCTTAGGAAGCCTGGAAAACCTAATACTTCAGATTTGACAGCCATAGAAAATGCAAAGGATAAACATTAGAATCAACAGGCAAATAACCACATAGTATTGTGAAATGAGACAGACTTTCAATTAAAAAGATTTTGTATATCAAATATGTCCACATATATTAACAGGCAAACATGCAAGCTTTAAATTTCAAATGGGAGGGGTAGCAATGGGACATGCAGATTCACAAGCTTATCCATGCCAGCTCAATTACACCAGTTAAAGATAAGGGTCTTTTTAAAAATTCAGTTCCTGGCAGATCCCGAAAATGGTATCCATTTTTTGCTTGGGATTAATTATATAGGTATTCTCATATTAAAAGTGGACATCCATACCTGACAGATGAAAGACTTGTTTGATAATCTGGTGATTACCTGAAAGAACAACAGATAGAGGAAATAGCGAATACCAGAATTTGCACACATGAGTGGTTTCCAGAATGAATTTTAGAGCATGATGTAAAAGGGAAATCTCATATCAGATATGAGATAGCCTTTCAAGTTTCTTTCTGACATTAACAAAATATTTTTTGTAGAAAGTGAAAAACTAAAAAAGTAATGGACTTGCAATTTATACCAAAGCTTCTTTTTTTGTTTAAAGGATTTTATTTATGGTGAATGTATATCTTACACTCATCTTGAAGTAACTTTTTAGTGAAGTGAAATGGTGAAGAAATGAGATAGAACTTGATCTGGTATTTGTTTAGCAGAATGAAGTGGACATCTTCCCTGTGTCCACTAAATATATGAGTTGTATGTACTATTTAGCCAGCCCTGTGTCCACTAAACAATTTCCTAGTACTGAGGTACAGTGAAATACAACTGCAATCATTGAAGTACAATTCAAATTCTTTTCTGATCTATGCCTTTTTCATGGATTGAAGAGACATATCATCATGGTCTTTATTTCAGGCAGCAAAATGTCTTTGGTTTAATTCTATGAATTAACCCAGATATGTTATGATTTTACACACAGGAGTTCCTATTGCTTATTTCTTGGGAACTACTCAGGTGAACTATGTTGTTGAAGAAATTTTCTTGTTCATGTTGATGGCACTTGCTCATAAATAAACTTTTCAAAAATGGATCTGATAGATATCAAGCAAATCCAGATCTTAAATTGGTAAGAACTAGAGAAAATATGTTTGGAAATAAGCTAAGACCACTAAACTACCTATTCATTCATATACTTCCATTTGTGACATGCATGCCATATTCCTGCAGTGCTGTCTTTATGGTTTGGAAAATCTAACTGGGATAGAATATGGCGTATGAACACTTACAGGATGATTTATATTTTAAATTATGCATTAAGTAGCTTCTGAGGAGCAATCCACACCCTGAGTTTGAAGAAGGAAACCTTTTTTTTAATTATTTTTTTGGTACTGGCTTCTGCCAAATGCATCCCTGAAATGTACTTGAAACTGAAAATGACAAGCCTTCAAGAAAACTGCCAAGAATCATTGACTTTCCATGAATTTCTCCTAGATTTCTGCTTTGTATTAGATATAGTTTTGACTACAACTGTATTGTTATTGATTCAGTTATTGGAAAGCAGATGTCTTATCTTTATCCTTGACTTTTATTACTTTGGATTTTCCTGTGTTTTTAAGTTTTTAAGTATATTAAGAGCATTGTTCAACCTAATAGGCCACCATGTCACATTTTAAATAAAAGGTTAAAGAAGAATTTGTGAACTACCACCTAGAATATATACTGAATTCTTTGCTCTGTGTTCTGCATGTTTATGTGACATTTGCAAGTATGCACAAATAAAATTCAGCCTTACAATTAGACTTATATTTAAACTGGCATGCTACTACGCTTAATATTTTTTTTAAAAAAAGCTGCAACCATTTTTGTTTGTGAACCTTGCTAATAGTATGTAGATCAAATAACATACACATTGTACCTGAAGATTCCCCCCCCCCCCCCGTGGGGTAATGGAAATTATAGGAGCATATGACAAGGGATTTCTGTATCACCTAAAAGCTTAATGTCTCATATGTGCTCACCTCTCCATTTTTTTCTTAAAGTAGTAAAGAGTGCTTTTAAAAAATGAAATATGTAAATCCCTCACTTGCATCCTATTGAGAGATATACAATCTGAAGAACCTCTTAAGTGAGTTAGAATTGTTAATGTAACTAAAGTCAATAATTGAATATAATATTCTCAAGACAATTTCCCAGTTGAGCACCTTCTGAATTTTAATTTTTTACTTCATTAGCTTGCTCTCTGTACTGTAGCTTCTGTTCTATTCTGTTGCTTTGTTATGCTTTCCAATGGGCAAGATAACACAAAGCTGATGCCTCACTCCAGCTGCTCCCCTAATATTAGGGAAGAAAACCATGTAAACTTTAAAAAAAACAAAATGCAGTTTCTTTCATATTTCAATTGATGATTATATTTTATAGTGAAGTGTAAATCAGATTATGAAAGCATAATTGGACAATTAAAGGTTTGGAGATATTGTTGTACCCTCTCTTAGTTTTAGAACATCTTTTTTTTCTTGTTCATTTTTTGTTTTTGCATAAGCATTTATCTAGAAAAGGTGATTGGTGTACTTCCAATGTCCCCAGATAACCCTTCATTTCTCATAAATGGGTGAACTCATGGACATTTAACTCCTGGATAAGTCAGTGCTTCAATGAAGACTGAGAATTCCTTCTTCAGTGTCCCCATATATATATATTTTGTCTCATTAGCTCTCTTCTCTTAACATGTTTTTTCTCTAATCTCCCTGGTTTCTCAAATACATTTACTTTTAAATAAAATTTTGTTTTTGAAGATGTTTACTAGGGGTGTCTTGAGCAAGTTGGCCCCCAAGGTCACTATTTTGCTGCTCCTGAGATAAAGCAAGACACAGTTTCTGTTCCAGCCAGTATTTCTGCTGAAACATATGCAATAGTTGTGGAAAGAGAAGTCAGCTACAACAATTACTACCAGAACTGCCAAAGCTGACAAATGTAGATCTAAGAGAAGAAGAGGATGGCCAGCAGCCAGTTGAATGGATACAGTTATAGTGCCAATGAATGCTTCATTTGAAGACCTGAAAGACTAAGTTAGGTAGAGATTATCGTGGAGAAAAATCTATCAGTGTGGTTGCTAACAGTGAGCAACAGCTGGATGGCATTTAATTAATCAATCAAACCATTGTAAAAATTGTGTTTCAGAAAGGTCATTCTCTTCCTTTTGTAGGAATATCAGCATTCTATGGACAAAGATGGGACAAGCCAGACTCAATCTTGTGGCTGTTCTGCACAGACATAAACAAGCCTCATGCAAATTCCAGCTCAATGTTACAGACAACACAGCCATCAAAGAGCAACACTTTGACAAAACAGTCTCAGTGAGATGGAGACAGTTTAGACTTTATTCAGGTGACGGTCCTCCAATTCTGCTTTCAGCACTAAAAATGATAGAAACTTCATTTATATTGTTTTAAAGGTTATCTTTTAAACAGAGTGGAGGTTTTTGCTTGACTGCAGCTTGCTTCCACCCATTTGGAAATCATCATGTTTAATCCATGAGCATAGTTACTTTCAGTAAAATAAACTATCCTGCCATAATCTGAAAATTAAAGCTTGTAGCTCTTTAAAATAGGAAAGCAATTTAATGATTCCCTAGACATTTGGGGACATTTATTACATGCCAACTAAGCTTTCTCCCATGCTCTTTTGTTGTACAACGCTCTTCCCTCCCTCCCTCCCTTCCTCTCTTCCTTCTTATTGTGTGTTGCAATTCACTTAAGGCTTTTGGGATACTGCAGTTAATTTTGTGATAGCAGTGCCTGTAGTACAGAACTGGATTACAATACAAAACAGCAAAAACAACAAAAAATGACTTTTGGACCTAAGATAAGTTTTTCTTTCTGAAAGTATACTGGCTCTGTGCATTATAGGCTCTCGGGTACCATGTTTTTAAAACATAGATAAGCAGCTTTGTAAGCTTGTGGATTTCCTCACACACACACAAATAACACACATACATGCACATACACCACCACCCTCTAGTTAAGCTTTATAATCAGATGCTTCAATCATAATCCTAGAAAATGAGTTGAATGAAAGAGGAAATTCAGACTGTTTGAAAAACTAAAACTAATATACCCAAATTCTTTCACTATTTCAATCAGCAGCAAAGTTTCAGTATTAATCTAGTATGTGCCTTTTAATAAAAATTTTAATGTATCAGTTCAAAAATTCCCAAATATCTGGTCAGTGATTTTTGCAATTCAAATCGCTATTTAAATTAAATGGGACAGAAATTGGTCAAATGGCCTGCCCTTCATTCTCAGGTAGATTGGACAATGTTGACTACCCATAATAAATATTTCTGATAAATTTCTTGCATTCTCAAATATGTTGCACACTAAATGCTGAATTCCTAAATGGATGTATTTTACTAAACACAGGGTAGTTTGAAATATTCATATACTGTGCTAATCCAAAGGCCAACTTTCTATCAAAAGTCAAGGCCTGTCTAGCATAAATCAATGTAAATCATTATTTATCTAGTGGCTTGGTAGCAAAACATCAAGGAAACTGATGGCATTTCCATGTGTATAAGTGTAATCACCTTTTAAGCACCCCACCAATCTTGTGGTAGTTGGCAAATAGTTATTTCTGATTTAATTTTTAACAGATAACAAATGATCGATAGCTTGGGCAGGATGGGGGTCATTGTGAAAGGAATAAGGATAGTGTCACCACAGACCCACAAGAGGGAATGTGTAGAAGAGGAGCAGGCAGAACTGGGTTGGCAGAGTTAAGCATATCATCATCTTAGAGTCATTGCTTTACCACAAGTACTCCAAGTCCAACCTCACCTGAATTCCTATCTGACACAAATTTTAGTTGACCAGATTCTTAGGTATAAGCTTGAACACATTTTCTATGCTACATCTTTACAAATGGTCCTGATTCTTTGCATCCAACAGGATGGGACAAAACCCAGGTGACAGCTGTTTTAGCTTGATATCTTTTGTTGAAAGCCAAAATCTATTCTTGTGTCTGGAAGTTATTGTGAGAATCTATTCTTGTGTGTCTGGAAGTTATTGTATGCTAAGAAGTGCAGAGTCATAATGTAAATGAAGTGTGGTTAAAAGATTCCAACCTTGTATTTAGGCTAGGTTCATGAAGCAAGCTAACTAGGTTCATGAAACAAACTAATCCTAAATCTGTTTGACAAAAGCAATTGCTAGCTATATTACAGTTATACATAATGGCCTAATTCAAACAATTAAATAACAGATAACTTTTCACAACATCTTGATTTGCAAACTACCCAATCCTTAATCTATTCCCAACCCAATCTATTGTATGGTGTGACCCATCTGTAATACATGAATGCAAAGTGTGGTTTATTTGTTTATGAAATTCAGTCAATTATTGATTATTCAATAAATGCTACTTGAGGTAGAATTACAGCAAGTAAAGAAGTAATTGTTTCCCCACTCCATAGCATGCTCACAATCAAAATTTATAGAGAAAGTGGCCAAAGTGTACATTAAAACTAGAGATTTTAATGTAAAAGAGATGGTCTATGAGTTAGATATTTAAAGTTATGTCATTTATATAAAGATGTGAATGAAATAAATTTTAAGTACTATAGTTTTTTTTTAAAAAAACACCTAATTTTTGCAGTTCTCCAACTACATATACATTCCATGGCTAAAACAGGTAACAGTGTAAGACAGGACTTGGAATATCCTGAAATAAATCATGACATCATCCATTGACTTTGCTTAATTATCCTCTTTAAACTTTTGCATGCCAAAGACAAGTTTTTCTGTTGCTTTTCTAGTTTTTCCCAGGAAACATGTTAAACATGTGCTGCCACAAGGAAAAAGACATTTATGCAGTTATGGAACAGTAATTTGATATCAGCTATTTACCAATTTACTGCATTTTGTCCACAATGGCTACTTAGCATAGGTGAAATCACTCTTCAACCCAGAAAGTCTTCTTACTGTCATGGGATCACATACTATATAATTTTGCAACGTCTGTCATTTAATAACTTTCAAATGACAAATCCTAGAATTTTCAGCCAATTCCTGGTTGTACAAATGTACCTCATATTTTTCTCCAGTTTTGGTTACAGACATGAACAATGGAAATTAGTGGTTGTAGCTGTCCCCCCCATCCCTTCAACAATGTCTTGAATGCTTTGTAGCCTCCTTAACCACCACCACCCCTTTCTGGTTTGAGAACATTATAGGGAAAGCATCCCAGAGAGGAGTTTCTTTTTGATGTGTTCCCTCAGAAATTAACTGAAGATTGTTGGACAGAAGATAATAGAATGAAAGACGGAGTGCATATCAAATCCCTTGGTCATTTCATCACTCAAATAAAGGCCAGAATCCTTTCCACCCATGAGAATTTTCCTTATTTCTTCATTAAATGCATAGGTTGCAGCAATATGGGTGGCTGAGAAGATGCAACATTAAAACGCAAGTAACACAGCATACATAATGTCCAGATCAATTAAATAACTGAAACTTCCCATAAGGTTTACCTCTTCTTTCCAACAATTCTTTTCAACATCAAAATGGAAAAAAAATGAAATAAAATGCAATAAAGTTCAGCTCCACACTAATACTAATTGTTTCTACTTCAAATGTCAGGGCAGGGGAAGCAGTACGTGACATGCAGTCCCATTTTTCAAATATCACTCTGAATAAGCATCCAAACCACAGATGTAGATTTCTACTTATCCAAGTAAGCCCTCTATTCCACCACAGAATGACATATATTGATAGTATCCATTTGAACTGAAGGCAAAGGAGAAATGCCTTCCCCAAGGTTTTCATCATCCTTTGGGGCTTCATTAATACTTGTGGAGTGGCATTTGAAATCTGTGAGTCACTCAGAATGCTATGGTGCTAGGTGTTAAGATATAAATTACAACTAGTAGCAATAGGATAAAGTGTAATAATTATATTTCTTGGAATATTTTATTAATCTAATTAATTCAAGATTACTGTCAGCAAAACAGTAGGTTTCCAGGTAATTAGCAAATTTCATAATCTGTAATAGTCAACAATGCATGCTTTCTAAACTTATTTTAATTTTTGTCAAAGGCTTAAACATTGTCTAATCATTTATTTTGCCATCCTTCATTTTTTTCATCTAGAGGTTGGAAGCTGTTAATGAAAAATAAATAAATAAACAGAATAAGGTATTAAAAATCATTTCTCCTGTATTCCCCTTAACAGTTCTCATTCAGTTTGATGAAAAGCAATTTGCTTTAGAAATCCTTTCTTTCAAAGGAGATCATTTCAAAGAAATTCTCATGGGTGGAATATAGCCTTCTTGCACAGTATAGGAGAATATACTTTCTTTAATTGTATAGTCATCTCTTCAATCATCTGCAGAACCTCTTGCTTCCCACTCTTGGAGAAATATAATGAAGAAACTTATTCTACTGAGCTCTTTTAGTAGCAGTCTAGAATCATTAATGGGAGACTGTCTTTGAGAAAATGCTGGATTATTTCTTCTTCATCTGCAATTAAAAGAGCTTACGAACACCTTTTCAGAGTAACAGATTTCATTAAATGGGATAATAGTAGTTGTTAATCTGAGAGGCACTACTACCAGATTTATTTTGTCTCCCTAGACTAATATGGCTTTTCTATTACAATGTTTAGGAGAATTCAGACAAATTCTCCAGCACAATTATGGGCAGAAAAAGTCAGTGGACAATGTTGAAAGGCCACTTATATTTAATAATTTAATGTGGATGGAAAACCCCAAAAGCATTTATTAAGAACAATATATTTAATCTTGTCCCTTTGTTTTTTGAAAGTATGTAAAAGGTATTGTGCAGGTTACAGAAGGTAACAGCGACACTTTAGGCTGGAGGAGTGCACAAACAATGGTGTGGGCTGGGAAGGGAGTGTATTAGTTCCTTCCTTCCTACTCTACCCTTCCTTCTGTTCCTTCCTTCCTTCCCTCCCTTCCTTCTTTCTTTCCCTTTCCCTTCCCTTCCCTTTTCAGCAAAAGGTAGAGGCTGAAATTGGCTTGTTCTGTATTTTCTGTCCTTTCAAAGATTATTGTATTATATTTGGACACTACATCTGATACAGAATTTAATTCAACATGGAAACTATTTGGAGCTCTAATTCTAGATATTGGCTTGTACTGTATCTGAATTTTTTTACTTAAGTTTTAACATTTAATTTGTAGATGATTTGTTAAACAAGAGTACAGTTTGTATGGATTAGGTATGACTGTAAGTTTTCACTTTAATTTACATTTTATATTGCACTAATTACTGCCAACGATAATGTGTACACTAACTCAGTTTTAATAATGATCACTAATTCTAAAATGATTTAAGATATTTAAATATGTAGAACTCATATCATTATTCCGAGAATTTGTACTTAATTTAATAATAACTTATACATCTCATGTCTATTTACTTTGTGCTTATATTCTTTTTTCTCTTATAACTTCTTTTTTGAATCTGCTTCTTTCAAATCAGCTTATCATATTCAATATTTATTTTTTAAAAAGGAAATTATTTTATGCACAAATCTTTTTAAAATATAACTGGCAGATAAGGTTAGGTCATCTGGTAGTTCCATTTTTGTCATAATGCAAGGACCCATCTATTTGAAGGAACTGAAAATTATGAAGACCAATTAAAATAATTCCATGATTCAAACTTTCCATGAGAAAAATCCTGGGAAGCATAAAAACATGCTCATATTGTTCATATATTGACTTTATCAAAATGTTGTGTGATGCAAATTGTAACAAGTAAGAGTAGGAATGTCACAAAATGTAGTAGTCAAGATGGTGGCCATGACAGTGAAATTAAAATTCTGCCTATTTTTATGGTGTTGCACATGTGATGTACATAAACATTAAGTGGCGCTTCAATCATGCTATTTTGGTCGCCATCTTACATTTTTGTCCATACCCAATAGATACCCCTGCAACTGGTTCTAGAGAGTAGTCCCACCTTCTTCAACCTATTTTCAGCTGCAGTCTGGCTATTTTCTCTAAATCAGCCTACTACTATCAGATTGAAATATATGAAGCAGTGGGATTCAGATTTAGCCAATTAGCTTATGCAAATTTGTTCTGATCAAATCTATATGATTGGAAAACAAATATAAAAAATCCAATTAAAGATCAGCAGAGAGAGTAATACTTGATGTAATTTTGCTCTTTCATATCTACATATCTAATATGACTAGCTTATTTCAAGTTTGATTTCACAAAAAATTTAACCTGACTAGTGACAAACATTACTTGCTATCCTGGTTTACAATAAATAACCTGTAAAGAATACATCTGTCTTTCAATTACCTGGGAACAGCTCATAGGTTCTCCAAGCCTGGGAAGAACATGAATTTACAGAACTTGCTAAACTATAATTCCCAGCATTCCTCAGCATAGGCCATGCTAATTAAGTCTGTAAGGATTTGTGTTTTATCAGCATTAGGAGGATATGGATTCCCTATTCTTTTATAACAATGGTTTATTACTGCTTGTCATGTTGAATGTTAAAATTGAGATTTAGTTCAAGAACAGGGAAGAACTAATGACCTTCTTCTACCAGTCTACTATAGAGAGTGTCCTCTCGCATTGTATTGTGGTTTGCTATGCTGGCCTGACAGCTGCCAATAGGAAGATATTACAGAGGGTGGTGAGCACAGCACAAAACATCGTGGGCTGTCCCCTGACACCACTGGATGACAATGTCAGGGATCGTTGCCTTTGAAGATTGAGGAAAATTCTCAGGGACGACTCACACCCTGGTCGGTACCTCTTTACTGTCCTACCATTGGATAGGAGATATAGAAGTATAGCCAGCCACATCAACAGGCTGAAAAACAGCTTCTATCCATTGGTTGTCAGGCTCCTGAACGAGAACTAACTCTTTGTATGATTGACTTGCGAGGCCGGTGTGTTTTGCAATGGTGTAACAAGATGGTGGGATTGTTGTCACTGTGAGTTGTGGTCGGGGGGGCACAAAGAGAGGCTCAGCCAATCTCACTGTATACATGTTATACTTTGATAATAAAATTCATTCATCAAGAAGATTCCATTTGTTAGGATTATTGGGAGTAGGATGGGGTGATGGAACTGAAGGAAATCATCACATCATCTCCCTGCCTACAAAATTCCATATTTTGAAGTTTTTGGAGTGACAATGACTGAAACTTTTATAGAAGTTGCCATCCATTACAGGGTAATTCAAGAGCTGGCGCTGAGATGCTCAAAATATTATTGTATTCTCTGACACATTTCATCCTATTGCTAGAAAAATATAACAGAGTGTAGCTGATTCCTAAAATCCATGGCTTATATGGATGGTCTCTAACTTACTATTAAAAACTAGTTACAATATTTCTTGAGTCTTTCAGAGAAATCCTTAAGACTCTGGGGGTGCAGAGTACAGCTTAACTGAAAGAAAAGCAAAAAGCCAATTTTGATTTGAACAAATCTCTTCACTTCCCAAAACCTACTTTTTAATCTTTTTCTGGCTAGTGGGTTTTATTGGAATTGCAGACCCCTTAGCTGTGAAGTTAATCTCCTTCTCACTCTTGAGTGGACTATTTTGAAATGATAAGTTGCTTTTTAGGTTACAAAAGTTCATTATCCTTTAACAGCCACCCTATATTTTGTACTGTGATTCTCCTATGACAATATACTAACAGATACATTTTACCTGTTATATTGTAGGGGTTCTACTCTAAAATCCATGAAGTTTTCAGTGCAGATCACTTCAGTGCTAATAATTGCATTATGCCTTTCAGCAAGATATGAAAAAGATTTCTTTTAACATTACTTTGAATTAACGTTTCATGGAACTAGAAAGAATAGCAAAATAAAAGCTTATGAGCACAAAACCCACACTAGAAGGAATTATTATAAAGAATAATCTGAGGTATAATTTTTTAAAAAATCAATAACTTACTTAAGCAGCAATTGAATTACCAGTCAAGCACAAGCAAAATTCATTCCAAAATGATAAAATTTGTTTATTCTGATAAATGAACTGCCAAACAAGATCTATTTTTGAAACTAGATATAGCAGCAGTCATGTTGACACTACTTACATCACTTTCATGGCCTTCCCGAAGATTGTAAGTGAGATCGTGCTGAATGTCTTCAACAAACTTATGAGCATATTCTGGGTAAAGATCTAACACTTCAAAGAGTCCTTTGAGAATAATACATTGAAGGTCACAATAGGTTAGAGCTTTCACATCAGCATTTGTTTTAATCACTTGGTCCTTAATTGAGAGGTTTGCTCCAATTAAATCTCCTTTACCTATGCAAATAATAATAATAATAGAAAAAGCAGGATATCAATAAGTAAAAAGAATATCTTTATAGGCCAGCAGCCTATAAACACACTGATAGGCATTAAAAAGAGTTCTACTATAGATTCTGCTATAGGAAAAAAAAATATATTGGATATTTCACTACAGGACTGATATGGATTCACTGAAGAGTTTCCAAGTGGATCCTTGGTTTTGTTTTGTTTTTTTATAAAAAGGCTGAAGCAAAGTTTGATTTTCTTCCATGGATGGGATGGAGTAGCAATTGAATTCACTTACCCATTATTAAGGGGTGGCCTTGAGGTCTTTTCTGTTTGTAAAATTTATCATTTCTGGTGAGTAAAGCAGTGCTGACAAATGGAGAATCCATGTGATCAATGCAACATTGCCATGGTATAAAACACAACAATATCAGGGCAAACATTTGTCTAGTGAATTATCCTGCTTTAGGTACAGTTGTAGACTGATCCAACTTAAAGCTAGCAGTCCTGCAGCAATCCCAGCATGGGAGTGGGGGGTGGGGGGAGAAGGAAGAGGATTATAAAAAGTTAAGATGGTAGCCACAACTGTCTGTAGCTACAAATCATGTAGCAGGGCATAGTTCTGGCTTGGAGGAGAGTGGTTAAGACTATACCAAAACCATGAATATTTTTAGGAAGGCAAACTGCTCAGTGTATGACCAAAATCATGTAGGCAGAGGAGAGGAAAATGTTAGAATGCATCTGTAAAGTGGCATGTCCATGCCTTACATAGAGAACATGTGTGTGTATGTGTATGAGGGGGGTTAGGAAGCAGATGCTCTGGATTACTACTGAAGAAGACACCACCAAGTAAACAAAGGGTTTACAGAAACCATCCAGTTTGCCAAGTTTGGATACTCTAGTCCTGGGATGTAGAAGACCAGGATCAAAAACAGCATCTGACAGCATAGAAAGGCAGGAGGATGAACTATGTTGTATGTAGAAGATACTGAATAATGGAACTCATAAGTGTAAATTTTGGCTTGCTTGAAAGTAACAAACAACAAGACATACTTTTCTTGGGCATATTTTCGAACAGTATTCCAATAAGAAAGTATAGAATATCAATACAAGTAAATTCAAGTAAAGTTTCATAAGCCTGTGATTTTTTTAAAAAAGAATACAAAAATGAAGAGTATTAAAATTATTTTCAGCATTAAGACATGCTTGATGATAGTTTTATATTCTGCTACCTAAAAGTGAAAACATATGATAGAAAACTGCTTGTTTTGTGATGGAATAAGTCATTAATTATTACTTGACCTAGAGGAAAATATGCATACTACTCATTGCTGAACACTCATGTGGAGGTGGAATATGACATACTGATAAAAGAGTTGGTCTAGGTTTAGTATAACCCAGATTCAAATATACCTTTAAAGCCGCACTGGGTAACTAAATCTATTTATTTTCGCAAGTGTGCAGCTCTCGGGAGAAACTAGAAGAGCAAACAGTATGTATGCTGTGTAACCCTGCCACTGGATTTATAGTGCAATCTGTTCTACAGATTGCAAGAAATGGCTTAATGCAATGTTTTTCAAACAAGCTTAAAATGTGGATTTTAACTTCCAGAATTCCCCTTTGAACTCATTCATTCAAAAGGGAGCTCAGCAATTTATCAACTAATTCCAACAGTCTCTGTTCAGTCTGGAAGTAAATATTTCTACATCTTATAGGACAAATAGCTAGGCAACCAGTGGAATGGAAAGGCCCAGCAGGGGTTAATATAGGCTGTTGTTGCTCTACTGATGGTAGTCACTGTGCAGACAATTAGGGAATTTCTACTAGGGTTAAGTACAAAACTCTTTTCTCTCATAGGCACACCAAATCCTTTATTACTTTTCACAATAATGAGCACAGAGGAAAGCTTACCTAGAATTGCCAGCACCATGCTATCTTTTAGAACTTCCATGGAACCTGAGCAGACAAGATAGATAGCTTGCAAGGCATCTCCCTGCCGGAGGAGGTACTCCCCAGGAGCACAAAAGGAGGTTTTGATATGCAAAGACAAAGACCTGAGGCAACCGCGACTGGCACACTCAAAAAGGGAGAGTTGCAGAATCTCCTTGTTCAAGTGCATGGTGATGTCTGAGCGCAGCTCATCTGGAAAATCTTTAAGAAGCTGTCCAGAGGGGGAAGACATATTTTGATTCAGTAATTGAATGGTTAATAGATTGGAAAGTTAATGTTAATAAAGTTAATATGCTAATATGTAACAGTTAACCCTGTTATATTAGCTTATATATTTTTACAGTTATTAAAATTAAATTTTGTTACATTTACTGATTTATTGAAAGGGCTCTTCATTGGGGGGAGAAGTGGTCACATTTGGGGGACATATTTGGAATTGGATATCTGTTTTATTTTTATGTTTTCTTTATATATTGTATATGCTTATAATAGTAACTAAATAGATATTTTCCAAAATTGAAATAATAAAACAAAAAAAAATTACCTCATGGGAATCTATTCCATTATTGACCGACCAAGTGGTTTGGAAATATTCCAGCATTCTTTGCTTTAATTGCTGAGGCAGGTGATGGACCCTTATAAAATCTTTGAGATCCTTAGTTCTTGTATGATAAAGGGACCACCTGGAGTACATCCGCTGAATGATAGCAGTCACATTACCAAAAACCAAGGCGTGCATTAAAGCTATGAATATAGAAAGTATATTAATAAAGTAAAACACATTATTGAAACAGGCCTGACTTCAGAATAAGACCAAGTAGGGCACTGGCCTAAGGACCAAAGCTTAGGGAATCCTTCTAAAAGTGCAAATTTTTGTATCGCTGGAATATATATATATATATATATATATATATATATACACACACACACACACACACACACACACACATACATATACATATATATACACATATACATATCATACACACTCTCACACACACACATATATGTCTTAAAATATGAGTCTCAAATATATTCATATTCAAAATAAAAAACACAGATCACCAAGACTAAAAATTGTATCATTCTTGTTTCTGTCAGGCTTGTTGACAGCTGTTTACATTTTGGCACTCTACTTCTCTCCTCTCGCCCCGCCCGTGTGGAATGTGCATTTGCTGCACACAATCATCTCGCTGCTTGTCTGACAGTTCTATATGTGATGCTGCCCATTTCGGTTGTTCGTTCTCCCTTGCTGTCATCATCACTATGCACATTGGTCACAAATCCTTCCTTGTTGCCCATTGGTGTGATCTAACTCCTCGTCATTTGCTCTAACACTGTGTTAATTATGATCCTCCATTCACCTTGGTGGAGCAGTGGGCTAATGCCTCCTTAAATATCACCAGCTGCCTGCAATTAGTGCAGGTTCGAGTCCCACCAGGCTCAAGGTTGACTCAGCCTTCCATTCTTCTGAGGTAGGTAAAATGAGGACCCAGATTGTTGGGGGCAATAAGCTGACTTTGTAATAATGTTCGCCTGGTGCGCCAGTTGCAGCCCTATCTAGACCGGGATGCATTGCGTACAGTCACTCATGTGCTTGTGACCTCTCAGTTAGACCACTGCAACGCTCTCTACATGGGGCTGCCCTTGAGGACCACTCGGAGGCTCCAACTGGTGCAAAATGCAGCCGCGCGAATTGTGTTGGGGGTCTCCCGATACTCCCATGTTACACCTCTGTTCCGTGAGCTGCATTGGCTTCCAGTTGCCTTCCTGGTGAGATTCAAGGTGCTGGTAATGACCTATAAAGCCCTACATGGTATGGGTCCGGAGTACCTAAGGGAGCACCTGCGGCTGGCGTCAACTTCCCTCCGCCCAGTGCGCTCCCACAGAGAGGGCCTCCTCAGGGTGCCACTGGTCAGAGAATGCCGACTGATGGCCCCCAGTGGGAGGGCGTTCTCTGTGGGCGCGCCTGACCTTTGGAACCGTTTACCGGTTGAGCTCTGGATGGCTCCCGACCTTCGCTTCTTCTGACATGATCTAAAAACCTATTTATTTGAACAAGCCGGCCTGGTCTGATGGGTTTGGGGTTTTAATTACTGTTTTAAGGAATTTATTTATTGTATTTGGGCACTATGGTTTAATCTGTTTTTAATTTTTGTATTTTGTATTTTTGGTATTTATTGCCCTGTTCATCGCCCTGAGTCCTTCGAGAGAAGGGCGGTATACAAATTAAATTAAACAAAAAAAAATCATGAGCAATGACCCTGGCCTCCACAAAATTAAAGGTGTGATTGTATTCCATGATGTGAGCCCATACCTGGGATTGCTGTTCTTGTTTAATGGCCAGTTCATGCTCATGAAGCCTTGTTCGAAGGCATTTCATGGTATCACCCATATAATTGCATGCACAATTATTACAGTTGGTTTGATAAACAACTGATGACATCTTGCTCACGAGTAAGGATTCTTTGGGGCACATTATTCGTGTACGGAGAGTCTGACTGGGTCTATGCGCCACTCGGATATTGTGTGCTGATAATATTCATGCCGCTGTCTCTGACACACTGTGAATATAGGGATATGTGGCCCAAGTGGTAGTAGTTGTTGTTCTATCATCCGTAGTGCATAGCAATAATTGCTGGTGGTAATGTTGAATAAAGTCAATGGAATATGCATTCTGTAAGCATACCTGATACAGGTATGCATGCTCCTTGGCTTTTTTGGTTGCTGTGCTGCAGTGTGTGTTTATTCTGTTAAACAGGGTACGAATACAGCCAATTTTGTGGGTGGTGGGGTGGTTACTGTTGCTGTGGAGTATGCTATCCGTGTGGGTGGATTTGCGATAGATGCTAGTGATCAGTGTGCCATTGTGCTCGTGACGTATTAGTATGTCTAGGAAGGGTAAGGTGTTATTCACTTCTTCCTCTGCTGTGAATTGGATGTCAGGGCTGATGAAAGCTAAGTTTTAAATAAATGTTTAGTCTTGGGGATCTGTGTTTTTGATTTTGAATATATACATATTATATACATACATATACATATATATGTGTGTGTGTGTGTATGTGTGTGTAAATTTTTTTGGATTGCTAACAAAGAATACGTAACAAATACTTAACATATATATATATATAACAGATGACTTATACCATTTAATGATTTGTTGAGAAAGCAGTCTGAAAACATAGAAATTCATAAATTTGCCTATGAATTTTACAAATATGTTATCAGAGATTATAAAAGTCTAGAGTATATATTTAGAGTATTACTTTGCTGTGTTACTTTCTTTTGAGCTAAGTATTGGTATGCATTGGAGAAGGGAGTAAGAAATGATAAACTAAAGAAATTAAAGCAAAATAACAAAATATAACTGAATCTTACAACATTCACTTTTTTCATCCTTGCAAATCATCTTGCTTCATAACTTATCCTTGCAAATCATCTTGTTTTCATTGGATCCCAGTCATACATTGTCTTTTTTCTTTTAAAAAATCTGTTTTTATTGAACTCATCACTTCAATTTTCCTAGTTTTTAACCTATTTACAATTCCTTCATATATTTTTATTCTGAAATTAGATCCTGGCTCATTCTCTCCATACAACGAAACCATCTCAATGAACTTGCATATGGGTCATTCAGTTTTGTATTAATTCATGTTCATTCATTCCCCAATTGTCCCTGATATTAGCCAACATGGTGCAATGACAAAGTTGTTAGACTGACATAGTGGAGAAGCAGGTTTAAGTCTGTCTTCAGCCCCAAAAGCTCATTTTGGAATTTTAGAGGTTTAGAGCATTCTCGTGGAAAAGAATGGAGAAAGAGATATCTTAAGGTCCTGAATGAAGGCAGAATACACATCTAGCAATTAGAGTTTGTTTATATTATATCTTTTCCAAGTATTCCATTCCCACTGCATTCAGCTTAATTTTAGTTTCTTCCTCACTTGCATATAACAAATCAGGCAGCAACATGTCCTTATTGACATTTTTACTTTTTTTCAACATATTATATATTTTTTCCTTATCTTCATTTTTTTAAGCACTTATGCTATTACATGTGTTTTCCCCTACATCTTTCCCCATGTCATTCAGTTAACAAAATTGTTTTCTCTTGGATCACACACACTCAGAATGTAGCATAGTCTTTGCTAAAAATCATACCTTGTTCTTCTGTTATCCACATTCAATAGAATATAATATGCAACTATCACCATCTCAGGCATTCTTAAAGTTATATGCCTTTAAAACAATGTATACATGGACTTCCGGGTGGCAAGGCGCCGCCGCCGACAGCTGCTTTTAGCTTGTCAGCTTCGCGGCTCTGTAGAACCGCCGAAAACAGCGCCGATCAGCTGTTTCGGCGGTTCGGAAGCCCCCTCCTCGGGAGAAGAGGAGGGGGTGAGTTTCCAAGTAGGGGAAGGGCTCTCTGGGGCCGCCAGGGCTTAAAGTTCTGGCGGCTGAAAGATTGAGCCCCCCCGAAGCTTGGATTTCTCCGGGCTGCGCAGCGTGTCTGCTCCGTTTTTCTTGGAGCAGAACAAGGCGAACGCAACCATCCCTGCCTACAAGAATGGACTTTGGAAGATAATGAAAGCAGGCAGAGCGATGCAAGAGAACAAGGAGTAAGTGAACTTTTGATCTTTGGCTCAATTCACATTGAAGACTTTGAAAGTGAAAGTGCGTAGTTGCAAAAGAGGGAAAAATGGCGGCTAAATCTTCTAAACTTACTAAAACTGCGGGGGCTTCCCCCCAGCTGCAACCTTCAGCGCAAGTGTTAGTACCTCCTGCACCTCTACCTTCGCCTGTTTTAACAGTTAAAGTTTTGCAAGATGCTTTGGAAAAGCATTCACAGCATTTGGCTGAGATGATAGATGAAAAGATGGATGAGAAGTTGACAGAAAAGTTTACAGTAATAAGGGAGGACATCTTGCTTGCATTTCAAGGCATGGCGATATGTATTGAACGCCTTGACGAAAGAGTGGAGGATCTCACTCAAAATAATACTAAATTGGATGCAAAGATACTAGAGACTGAGAATGTGGTGGATAAAATTGATTATGACCTGACATTGGTACAATATCACGAAATGGAGTTTGCTGTGAGAATTAGGGGTCTTAAGGAGAACCTCAAGGAAGATTTGAAAAAATTAGTCTCTGTTGCTCTCGAAGACGTGTTGGGAAGGCCAGCTGAAGGAATTGCAGAAGATATAGACAAAATTTTTCGTGTTAACTCCTGGATTGCGAGACAAAGGAAATTACCTAAAGATGTGGTTGTTTATTTTACAAAGAGAACAACCAGGAATGAAGTTATTCAAGTCTCTTACAATACTAAGCTTGTGATTGCAGATCAAGAAGTTTTGGTTTTAAAAGAGATCCCTCCAAAAATTCTAAGGAAACGAAAGGAATTTGCATTTCTGGCACAGGAGCTTAAGCGACGTGATATCAGGTTCAGATGGGAGATCCCAGTGGGTATGGTGATAATGTTTGAAGATACAAGATACCGTCTTGCTACAGTGTTGCAGGCACGTGATTTTTATAGCAATGTTTTAAAAGCAATCCCCATACCACTTCTGGAACCAATAAAGGAGGGAAAGTCTTATGATGTCGAAGGAACATAGATAGATGAGAATGCAGCAGGAGTGACACAAATTTCAACAGTATCAGAAGAAGTAAAAGACCAGAGGATTACGCGTGCTGCTTCGAGACGAGCTAGACGTGAGCAAGAACAGGACCAGCAGAATGTTGTGGAACCTCCAAAGTGTACCTATAGCCAAGCTGTGGGAGGAGCTATGGAAATGGTATGGGATGCTAGTAAGGCGTATATGAGAGGTGTGTTGATATATCTTAATAATAAATATAGACGTAATTTGGAATTTAGGAGGAAAGAATTAGAGACAGAGATTAAGGAAAAAGAAAAGGCTTTAATTTTGAACCCATCGGATGTGAAGACTAAAGAGACTATTAAGTTATTAAGAGGACAATTTGATAAGTTAATGGCTGATCAGGTGGCAACTAATCTACGGTTTGCAAGGCATAATACTTTTTGCAATGCCAATAAACCAGGTAGATGGTTAGCTTATATGCTAAGAAAGAAGCAAAGGGTTTCTAATATAGACAAAATAGAACATAAGGGAAAGATTGTGTATCAACAGAATCTTATTAAGGAAACCTTTGTTGATTTTTTTTCTAAATTATATGCTAGTGA
>JAKJMR010017901.1:1051209-1061605 GCA_024449315.1 Daboia siamensis | reverse complement strand
ACTCACGCTGTTTGGTAATTTTCTATATGCTATCTCTTTTTGCTGTAGTGACCCTTCCCTTTTAAAACTGTCTAATAAAAGAGACTGTTGCGATCTGTTCTGGGGACACAACATCACCCCGGGCACTTCGTGCTCTCTCATCTTGAGAAACTTCTGGTGTGGTGTTTGTTTTTATTTGGCTTCTTTCGTCCTTGCGAGGACCCCCTAAATTGTCTCAGCGAGGGCTGAGACTCGTTCCTGAGGGAACCCAGGACAACATCAACAGGGAACCTCTGACAACGAGTATGTGTTGCAGATTTGCTGCAACAAATATGTACATATAAAATGATCTACCGGTAAGTAATATTTCAGGAAAGATAAATATTTAGCATTGGTTTCTTCTAGCTATTCTAGCTAGAAGCTAAGACAAAAATATCCATCAATGTTCTGCCTATAAAGAACCACTGAACAATAAAGTATAATTATGAATAATTTTACATACATATTTCTAAGCAAATAAAGGATTATTTCACATATGTACATTACGAGAATATTATTTCAGAATTTTTCGCCAAACAATGTTATTTCCATATAACTATATCCACATAAATACGTCAGTTTTAATTTCTTTCTTTCTTTCTTTCTTTCTTTCTTTCTTTCTTTCTTTCTTTCTTTCTTTCTTTCTTTCTTTCTTTCTTTCTTTCTTTCCTTCCTTCCTTCCTTCCTTCCTTCCTTCCTTCCTTCCTTCCTTCCTTCCTTCCTTCCTTCCTTCCTCCTTCCTTCCTTCTTTCTTATTTATTTACGTACTTACTTACCTAATTTTTGGTTCCCTTTATCCTCTTTGTGAAGACCTTTGGATTGGCTCTACGGCAAATTTCAAGCTAAATCATCTGTCTAATCTAGCTACTGAGTTTATAGCTACTAAGCAAGAGCATGGATTTTTTTTTTGTATACTATAGAGTATATAGAAATAAAAATAGAAGCTAACTAATATTTCTGTTACTGTGTAAACATCCACAGGACACTTCCAGTTTATCAAAAGACTCCTGGGCATGCTGATTTCATACAGGAAACAAATATAGCAAGTATATTTGAAGAAGAATATCTTCAAATTCTAACAGGAAACACATAGAATGACAGAGGTTGCCTAAATATAAACCCAGTACGTTTGATGTCAAGATTAAAAACTTATTTTTAATCCTTTTAAGTGTCTTCTTTGGTATAGGCTACACGTTAATAAAATACATGGTGTTAGATATATGTAATGAATTAGCATTTTAGAGAGCTCCTAGTTACAATATTTTAGAAAGTATATATGTATACACCTTGAAAGAGTGGATAGTATTTGTCCTGGTCAGCCAGTAATGGCATAATGTTACTTTCAATATTAATGGATGGTCCTAAGTTAGAACCAACTATTTACTATTTAGATTTTTTAAAAGAGTAAACTAGTGTTTTGAAAAACAAAATGACTTTTTGATCATATCCTCCTTCAAATGAAGTCTGATACTGAGAAATACATTTTTAAAATCATATTGCTATACACAATATTTACTTACCCCCAATCAGCATTGTGCAAATGGAAAAAATCTTTTCAGCATCTGTATTGGCTGAAACATTGCCAAACCCAACACTGGTGAGGCTACTCAGTGTAAAATACAGGGCAGCAATATAGGCACTTCTGAGTGATGGGCCTCCTGATGTGTTATTGCCAAGATATGGAGATTCCAAACGTTTTCCTAGTTCATGAAGCCAGCCTAGGGAAAAGGAAGCACAATCGTCATATATATGTATGCATGTGTGTGTCGGTGTGTACATATACATATACATACATGCATACACACACACATGCACACACACACACACACAACTTATTTCCACTTCCAGAATGATATATCACTTAGACTGTGGTTGTCAAATTAAACACTTCAAATTTAATGACACAAATCTCAGCTTAAAACTGTTGGCAAAATACTAAGAAAACCTACACCGACATGTGATGAATCAAGGAAACCACTTGCTATATTGTATGGATTTGGAAAAACTATAACTAAGTAACTGCAAATATGTGATGTTTATGTATTAGTATGCTTTAAATTACAGAATGAGAAGGAAATTAAATAGTATGCACATGAAATTGATATGGTATTGGAAAAAATATAACTCTAAATTAGTAAATGCTATGTTTGCATTATTTTTAAATAGTTACTGTTTATTTTAAATAGTGAGTTTATTTTTATAGATTTTGTTCTCCTTAATTTTTGTAGGCCATCTGGAAAACTTTTTGTGAGATGGATCAGCCAAATAAATAAATAGATAAATAAACAAATAAACAAAAAAATAAAATTGAGAAGATAGGATTTTCAAAATACCTAACCAACCTATTACTGCATGACAACATTACTGAAAGAATACATATCAAATATGTCCATCCGTATCATGCTAAAAACATTGCGTTTCTAAGACTTTTCTATTTTTTGTCAAGCCTCAGCTAGGTTAGGTCTTTTAACCCTTTTATATTGTGGTGTTGTTAGTTGCAAAGTCGTGTCCGACCCATCGCAATCCTATGGACAACGTTTCTCCAGGCCTTCCTGTCCTCTACCATCTTTTGGAGTCCATTTAAGCTCACGCCTACTGCTTCAGTGACTCCATCCAGCCACCTCATTCTCTGTCGTCCCTTTCTTCTATTGCCCTCAATCTTTCCCAGCATTAGGCTCTTCTCCAGTGAGTCCTTCCTTCTCATTAGGTGGCCAAAGTATTTGAGTTTTAGCTTCAGGATCTGGCCTTCTAAAGAGCAGTCAGGGTTGATCTCCTCTAGGACTGACCGGTTTGATCGCCTTGCAGTCCAAGGGACTCGAAGGAGTCTTCTCCAGCACCAGAGTTCAAAGGCTTCAATTCTTTGGCGCTCAACATTTCTTATGGTCCAACTTTCACTGCCATACATTGTAACTGGGAAGACCATAGCCTTGACTATACGCACTTTTGTTGACTGGGTGATGTCTCTGCTTTTTAGTGTGCTGTCTAGATTTGCCATGGCTTTCCTCCCAAGGAGCAAGCGTCTTTTAATTTCTTGGATACAGTTCCCATCTGCAGTGATCTTGGAGCCCAGGAAAATAAAATCTGTCACTACCTCCATTTCTTCCCCATCTATTTGCCAGGAATTGAGAGGGCCAGATGCCATGATCTTGGTTTTCTTAATGTTTAGTTTCAACCCAAGTTTTGCACTCTCCTTCTTCACCTGCAACAAGAGGCTCTTTAGTTCCTCTTCACTTTCTGCCATTAGAGTGGTATCATCTGCATATCTTAGGTTGTTGATGTTTCTTCCGGCAATCTTAATTCCAACTTTTGATTCATCTAGCCCTGCCTTTCTCATGATGTGCTCTGCATATAAGTTAAATAGGCAGGGTGACAATATACAGCCTTGCCGGACTCCTTTCCCAATTTTAAACCAATCAGTGGCTCCGTGTCCAGTTCTCACTGTTGCTTCTTGGCCCGCATATAGGTTTCTCAAGAGACAAATAAGATGGTCTGGTACTCCCATCTCTTTAAGGACTTGCCACAGTTTGTTATGATCCACACTATCAAAGGCTTTAGCATAGTCAATGAAGCAGAAGTAGATGTTTTTCTGGAACCTTTTATATTAGCTTTAGTTAAATTTTATTTACCAATCAAAAGTACTGAAAAGTAAAATCTATTAGAATCTTGCATTCTTCTACTTTGTTGTTACCAAATGTTTAACATTCATAATCACAAACACTTCTTTACCCTAAATAGCATAACGTTGTAAAATAAGTATATTATTCCATATTTTCTGTTCTAGGTAATATGGCTCTTCTTTGGATTTCATTCTAAAAGAAAAGCATGTTATAGAAATAAATTAAATATGAAGTGAGAAAAAAAGTTTCCTTTTACATTGGTTGGCAATCAAATGGTTATAGCTCAATAATCATTCTGGTTATTTTCTAGTATACAGGCAGATGGAAATGAAATGTAGTTTTGTCTGAAGCATGTGACTTTCAGGGATCAGCTAAGCTACATAATGGATTGCAAATAACACAGATCAGCCCAGTGTACTTGCTCAAAAGGTTTAAAGGGCAATTAGCTCTTACATTTCAAACATATGTTGAAAAAGTATCAGAGCTAGAGCAATCATAATTAGACAGAAAACTCTTATGATGACGTCAAAAGATTCATTTTAATCATTGTTACAAATTCAGTGAGACTGGATGAACTCTACTGTTCTGTAGATTTGTCACATTAGGTAGGGAAGCTCCCCAGCTACAGTTTGAATATTTACGCAAACAGAGAAATCAGTATTTGAGTACAGAAGTTAGCCTTTCTATATATTTGACAAAGAAAACGCATGGGAAAAAATATTACAAGGATATTTAGTTTATAAAATAAATTGAATGAGAAAGTCATGAAGAACAATTTAATTCTCTGGAACAGTTCCTTTTGTGTTTTGAAGTCCTAGATTCTGAATACTTATATTGGAAGCATAATATTCTGACCTAATTTGAACAAATCTTTCAGAGCTTTTCCTGCCTGGGCATTCTACTTTTGACTAGATATAAAGATTGAAAATGCAAATGCCTGAACATACAGTCAGACAGAAAACTGACTCTTAGAATTCAAAAATCTCTCCTTTTAGAATTTTTTCTATGGCATGGCAAAACTATTAAACTTCTTATAATCTTTCTTTCAAAGTAGTGGCATTCACTGATTTGAAACATCAACAATATATTTGTGGTAAATTGTTATTTGAAGCTTTTTCTTAACTGGTTAAGCAGGATTGTAAATAATCAGTTTATACAACTGTGTAGTCTTAAGTCTTTTTTCTAACAAAACATAGGTATTGTCAGGGCTTTTTTTCTCATAGAACACTCAGAATGGAGTTCCGGCACCTTTTTTTGATGGATTTTTTCAACTTTTGCACAGCTGTGCTACTCCCTCTATTGGCTTTCGAAAGCCAATAGGAATTGCTGTTGAGCACACCAAAAGACCTGGCCGGCAAACCTGGCACATGCAAGTTGTCTGCAATGAAGGCGAGTTGGCAGGAACTTTGCACCCCTCCCTGCTTCCCAACTACACCATTTCCTAAATTGTAAGTAAGAGAGAACGGTGCTGGCAGGGCAGCTGCAGGCACTGGGTGCAGAGGTGGCACGCATGGGGTGCGGCAGGCGACTGACCTTCCATGGGCCGAGCCAGCTGGTGCTGGACCTGCGCCGCCGCTGCCTCACCCTGTGCACCTATGTGGCCGCTCTGGAGTGCCTGGCCTGCAATGCCTGCTGCCGCCTCGGCCTGCCTGCCTCCCGTGCCCTCCTGCCACCCCACACGAGCGTGTGGCTCAGCAACTGCAAGCTCTGCACTATTGGTGTGCATTGTGGCTGGTGCTGTGGGAGCCATGGGGCCCGCTCTACACAATGGGGCTGTGCAGGGCAGGCGGAGGCAGTGCTGGTGAGGTGGCTGCAGGTGCTGGGCGTGGAGGTGGTGCATGTGGGGTGAAGTGGGTGGCTGACCTTCCATGAGCCAGGCCAGCTGGTGGCCTATCCAGTGCTGGACCTGCGCTGCCACCTCCTCGCCCTGCATGCCTATGTGGCTGCCCTGAAGCACCTTGCCCGTGAAGCATGCATTTTGGGTTATAGGAGCATCTCATTCACTTGAATCAATGTGGTTATATCTTTAAAATGGTATGTACAAGCCAACAATAATTTGGCTGCTAATATAGGTAGGTCCGGCTTATGAGCTGTTTGTATTTAAGGAGATACTCACAACAAATTCTAGTTTATTTGGTGAATGTCTGAAAGATGCATTACTTCATCTAAGCCAAAAACAGATGAAAAAACTAAAGGAAATTATGAATTAAACTTGGTTCAAATCTCAACAATTTGCTAGACAAGAATTGGACAAAACTTTGGAATTTACTATGAACATTTGCCTTATATACAATAAATTACTTATGTTAAGAACTGAATATATACTTTTTTAATTATATAAATAAATATATAAATAAAATTATATAAATAAAAGATTAACAAGATCAGAGTTCTGGCACCTTTTTTTTTTTTTTTAGAAAAAAAGCACTGGGTAGTGTACTGATAGACAGTGCCACATAGTACATCTGGACTTAACTCTGTAGAGTCAGCACTCATATCTCCTTGGAATAGCTTTATCTTGCTTTCCCTCTACAGCTCATGGTTTTTGAAAGCTCATAACTAAATACATTTGATAGTTTGATCAAGTGTGAAATGCACGTATTAAGAAAGTGCATGCATGAAGTAGAAAATTCTCAGTCCTAATCTTGCGGTAACCCACAATTGGAGTAACACAGGGCATGAACAATGCAACCAAGGACAATAAAAAGCATCAAGATGATTAAAAAAAATCAAGAAAGCTACATGAAGTTCTCTACAAATCATACAGGTAAGGACTATAAAGAAATGAAGTATCACTGAGTCACAAATAGCTTCTGGACATATATGAAGGGCACTTGAATAGGTTCCTGCACTAATTAGTACGTCACTTGATTTGCACTAGCCTTTAGCATTTTCACTGAAAAGTTCTTAAATCAGATAGTTATATAGCCCCTCCAATCAGCGCATGAAAGAACACATTGAAAAAATTCAGAGCATATCTTTGATATACATTTGCCACATTCTAGACCAACATAGATCTCTTCCTTCTGGATGTTGCTAGAAAGTGGTCTAGTATCACTGATAATCCCTATTTTGCCACAGCTATTATGCAGGCAAATGGTGCTGTCTTTATTTATAGAGCATTTTAAGGACAGGGATTATTGGATTCCCCACTTCTCTTTTCCTCCCTTTGCATCAAATGTCTCTAGGCAACAGAAATAAAAACCCTCTAGCGGTCATTCTTCTTAGTATGGGTTTGGGGACGGGGGAACATGACTTTGAAAAATTGGAAAGTTTAAAATGGTCAGTAGGAGCTTGGCTTATAACAGCCCATAGGAGCCAACTGATCATGTGAACAACACAGTGGTCAATGAAATGTACCAGATTATATCCATGGCAAAAGGTGGCAATAGAAAAACAGTTTTTAAAAAGTCTAATAGTTAAGTAGTACTCAAGATTGCCTCTGAAATAGCCTGGGGACCAGATGAATATGACAAGATGAGAACACATTTGAATAAATCGTATATAGTTCTGATTCTTATTCACAGCAAAACTGTAAGTTTGAAAGACAGTGAATTATTAAAGAGACTTAAAAAAGAATGAAAAGACTACAGCTTAAAGGGGCACCATATAAGCTATGACATCTTTATCATACATGATAAAACTGACATTACTGATACCATGACCATCATCAAGAAATGTGTCTCCCAAATAATTTTATTCTTCTCAGATATGTTTGCAGTGTTTTTACTGAACTTGCTTCATTAAGGTTGGTCATGCAGTCAGTCAGATGGTCAAACTGGAGTTTGTCCACCTATCAAGTCCTTCCCAAACATCCCAAACATGTGGGTGCTTAATCGTGTTAAATTTATCATCACAAAATGTGAACTGTTTTGTATAAAGCTGCCTTTTGCAATTGATTGGTAGTGATTTTGTCAGTGCCATTATCATCATTGTTGTCATTCAGGTGATGGAATTGGTGGTGACAATATGTATAAAATCTATTGAGCTCTGTTCTTTATGATTTTTCTTGCTCACCTTTAATCTCTTTGGCTGTAATTTGTACCTACTCTATACCCAAGTTTTTATTGGAGGGAATGATTATCCAAGAGGAAGAACAGCTGGAGTTATGTAAGACAAAAATATATATCCACCATGTATAATTCTAAATCATTTAATGAAATAGCTTAACATATGTAGTAGGAGGAAGAAATTTAGTAGTGTTATCACTGAAGCCAAGGCAACAAGATGATATTGAAACATATAGAAAAATTAATGAAATAAAAGTTTTTCCTACTGTTTCACAGATAATAATGTAGGAGCAATTATTTTTACTGGCTGGAATTTGCACTTCAACGCTGACAGTTTGAAGAGTGGAACAGAATATGTTCAGCCTTTTCCCTCTTTCTTCTGGTAAGAGGAGATTGGCTAAAGGTAGTAAGATGTCTACTTCAAGGCGTATAGCAATCTGGCAACTGAATTTCTAGAAATGAGTAAGGAGGGTGCAAAGTAGACACCTGTGACATAACAGATTCCATCCTGCACTGCACTTTTGTTCCTATTTACATGAAAATAAAAATTGTTTTTAATGAAACTTACAGTCTAGTAAGCATGTTAAAACTTTATTAGTCCTCAACTATATTTCTTTGAATTACATAAAATAAACATTGGTTACAGTTAAATGATTTGAAAGCTAAGATTTAAAAGCACTTGATTTTATGACGGTCATTTTGTCTCAATTAAGCCTTGAAAAATTTTCAAGCAATGAAAATGAAGTCATTTAAAATTTAGCTTGCCATTTATCATAGAGGTTTCCCACAGCAATTTAACCAATAAAAATAAGTGTCATTTCTTACACTTGTATTACAAAAGGCAGAATTAAAGAAAAACTGGTTACCATTCACTATCAGAGATTTCTCTTCATGATGAATGAAGAAAGTTCAGTAGAGACTACGGAACCCAAAACAGAATAGAACTAGTTCAGTTAAATTTGCTTCTGACCTTACAATGCTATATTTTTTATAGATTTTATTCATTTTGTCACAGCTTGCTATCAAAATAGTAGACCTCTTTTCTTTTTGAATAAGCATTGCCAACCCTATAACATTAAAAAGCATGACAGGTTTCTCCAAGTTAATGTGATTGGTTTAAAAATAATGGATTTCATTATCAGGAAAAAGATTTTATATCAATATTTATGACATTTTGCAATGACTCCAAGTAGTAATTAGCAAACAAACAAAACAGTCATACTTTTCATTGTAACAGTAAATGTGCATCAAGACATCTAAAATTTTGGCCATCATGAAAGGAAATATCTAATCAATAAAAAAAAGATTGCTACAAGGAGCATATCCAAATATCATATATCTATTCCATATGCAACAACAAAGTCACACTTGAAAATAGGTACCTTGTTGAATATAATGTAGAAACTAATACCAAATCATAAAGCAGTCCTTGATCTTTGACCAATTGCTTAGCAACTATTTGAAGTTATGACAGACTTCTAAAAGATACAATCTTGTTCAAAAGTTCCAACAAATGTCCCTGCCCATAGTCCTGTTACTGCATTTTGGGTGATTAGCAACCATTCTCATTTATGGCTATTTGTAGCATCTCATGGTCATGTGACTGCAATTTATGAAATTTATGAAAATTGGCATTTTCCAGCTTTTGGCATAATGCTCCACAGAGAACAATAAGTTTGCTTAATGACTGCTGTGCTCACTTTACAATTGCAATGTTTGCTTAACTATAAATAAAAGTTGTAAAAGTGGATCAGACATGTGAGTGTCATGAGCAGCAACTATAATTGGCAGGCTCCATTATAGTTGTAAGTAGAGGACTACCTATACTGAACATATATGGTGCAACAAGGCCAGAAAAGCACGAAAACTGGTGAAGCTGAAAGAACTTTAAGGCCTTCAAGAAATTGAGAACAAGGCATGTTTTCTTTTATATGATATGAATTATTACCCTCATATTCTAGCAGATTGCCCTATTCCGCAGAAGATGAATTAATTCATTTTCATCATAATCTCAAAAGAAATTATTCTGAATTTATTTTTTATCTTTTGAATAAATATGAGGTTTACAATCACATTATTTTTTATCCTTATTTAAATATGTTATCAGCAATGTGTGAAAAGCTGGCATTGTATATATTCTATAGAAATCTATAGGATGTGTGATGCTTTTAGGCAAAGTATGAAATGTCTCTGTTATTTTAATATGCTATATATTTTCCCTAGGCATTGTATATAATACCTAGGCATTGTACAGAATGGCAAGAATTATTTAGGTAACGTATGAAAACAGAGTTATGGAAAGGGTTAGGGTTAGGGTTAAAATTAGAGGCAAACCCTAACCCTAATTTTTTATTGAAAAGATGTATATGAGAATGAATAGAATAAATGCAAAATAAAGCACATGACTTTCTTACTGAAGAAAAAAAAACCCACAATAGAAAAAGACCAATATTGACCTACTTGTTACAACAAGAAAGGCTAGAATGGCATTTTACTGGATATATTTTATACTTTGCCAGTTTGCTTTTTGGCACTGTATAGAATGCCTAGAAAATGTGAGAAATATTGTTTCATAATTGGATGTCCCTTTTTTGGCATTCTATAGATTTCCTAGGCATTCTATAAAATGCCTAATTTTACACATTGACAGTAACATATACATATTCAAATTCTGCCTTATTTATTTTCACTCTAGATATCTTGCAGATAGTTTCTTTTTCTCTCAACCAAGTCATTTTCCTCCTTCCTATT
>JAKJMR010017901.1:1015673-1051109 GCA_024449315.1 Daboia siamensis | reverse complement strand
CTCAACCAAGTCATTTTCCTCCTTCCTATTATTACTTCTACTTTCAGCTTTTCTGTTTTTCTCTGCTTTTTACTTTTCCTGTCAGTCTCTTTTCTCTATAGCTAAACAAGTGCTTGTGAAAAAAGGCTTTCTTCTTCTTCTTCTTCTTCTTCTTCTTCTTCTTCTTCTTCTTCTTCTTCTTCTTCTTATTATTATTATTATTATTATTATTATTATTATTATTATTATTATTATTATTATTATTATTATTATTATCACAGTCAGCCAGAAGTTCAGACTGGATTTGGCATTTTTGTCTACCTATGGAGTCCTTACCAAGGACCTGGGATAGGCAGATGTGGATGTTTGATGGTATTACAGATATCGTCGCAGGATGGAAGCAGTTCCTACTAAGGCCACCTTTTGCAATTGACTAATGGCAAATTTGTCAATGCCAGTGGTGTTCAAGTGGTGCTCCAGTTGTTTTGGAGATGCCTCTTACTATTGGTACTACCCTTGCTTGCCTTTGCCACAGTCTTTCTATTTCTATTTGTAGGTCTTTGTATTTTGTTATCTTCTCCAGTTCTTTCTCGTCTATTCTGCTGTCTCCAGGCACTGCCACGTCCACTATCCAGACTTTTTTGTCTTTCTTATCAACAATTGTTAAGTCCAGGGTGTTATGTTGCAGTTGCTTGTCTGTTTGAATTCTGAAGTCCCAGAGCAGTTTAACTTTATCTTGTTTATTCTTTATCTTGTTTATTTAACTTTATTCTTGTTTCAAGCAAATGATATTTCTGCAGATCTTCCAATGCACCATTGTTGCTACTTGTCATGCTGCTGCTTGTAGTCAGTCTGTGCGATCTTCTTGCAGCAGTTTACCAGGTGGTCCACTGTTTCTTCAGCTTCTTTAATAGGTGGCACTTACTGTTGCTGTCTTTTCAATTTTGACTTTGTATGCATTTGTCCTTAAGGCTTGGTCTTGTGCAGCCAGAATTAGTCCCTTGGTCTCTTTCTTCAACTTTTCTGCTCTTAGCCATTGCCAAGTCTTGTTATTATCTGCTTTCCCAGCTAATTTTTTAATGTACTGGCCATGTAGTGCTTTGTCTTCCCATGCCTCTATTCTGTTCTTCATTTGGTCTTGTAGGCCAGTTTGGTCTCTCCAGTAGTGAGTAAGCCTTCCTGATATACTAATTTCAGTGCATCTTCATTATTGTCCTTTAGGTATTCTTCTTCTTCAACCATCTGATGTAATTGCAGCATTGCACGTCCACCTATTTGCCTTGGTAGATAGAATCTCTCAATGTTACTGTGTGGATGAAGGGCATGATTCATTGTCATTATTTTTTTGGTCTTCTTATCCATTGCTTTTAGTTCTGCTTGAGTCCAGTCCACTATTCCAGCTGTGTATCTAATGACTGGAATTGCCCAGGTATTGATTGCCTTCATGGTATTTCTTCTATTGAGTTTGGATCTTCTTTACTCTCTTGATGTATTCATCTCTAATCTTTTTCTTGACTTCAGTGTGCTTGATGTCGTCAGCTTGAAGGATACCCAAGTATTTGTAATAATCTTCCCTATCCAGAGTTTTAATGTTATTTTAATGGGGCATCTTGATTCCTTCAGTTTTCACTATTTTTCCTTGTTTGAGAGTAAGTGTGGCATATTTGTCCAAGCCAAACTTCATTGCAATATCTTGGTTATATATACGGACAGAATTCAGCACCGATTCTATTTCAGATGATGTTTTTCCATACAGCTTCAGATCATCCATGTAAAGTAGGGGGCATAGTCTGTCAGATGTTTTTGATGTTTGATAGCCATGTCCTGAGTTATTCAGTATTGTTGACAGAGGAAACAGTGCAATAACAAATAATAGTGGTGATAATGAATCTCCTTGAAATATTCCTGTCTTGATATTAACCTCTCCCAGTCTCTCACCATTGACCTGCAACTGTGTCTCCATTGTGCCATTGATCTTTGCACAAATTTTCTGATGTTTCTACTGACTCCTGTTATTTCTAGCCATAGATTATCCAGTCATGTGGCAGAAAGTCAAATGCCTTTTTGTAGTCAATCTATGCCACATTCAGGTTGGTCTTCCTTTTCTTGCAGTTTTCCAAAATCATTTTGTCTATTAGGAGTTGATCTTTTGTTTCTCTGCTGTTGTACTGCATCAGCTACCTCACCAGTTAGCAATTTGAAAGTTGTTGATAAGCAGGGAATTGGCCTGTAGTTGCCTGGTGTTGCCCCTTTTGCTGGATTTTTTATTATTAGGTAGGTTTTCCCAGTTGTTAGCTATTTTTCAATTTCTCCTGCTTGTAGTATATTGTTATACAGCTTGGCAATGAGTGGGTATACAGGTGAAACTCGAAAAATTAGAATATCGTGCAAAAGTTCATTTATTTCAGTAATGCAACTTAAAAGGGGAAACTAATGTATGAGTTAGACTCATTACATGCAAAGCAAAATAGTTCAAACCGTGATTTGTCATAATTGTGATGATTATGGCTTACAGCTCATGAAAACCCCAAACCCACAATCTCAGAAAATTAGAATATTGTGAAAAAGTGCAATATTCTAGGCTCAAAGTGTCCCACTCTAATCAGCTAATTAAGCCATAACACCTGCAAAGGGTTCCTGAGCCTTTAAATGGTCTCTCGGTCTCTCGGTCTCTCAGTAGGAATCACAATCATGGGGAAAACTGCTGACCTGACAGTTGTGCAGAAAACCATCATTGACACCCTCCATAAGGAGGGAAAGAAGTTGGATGTTCCCAAATTGCTGTATCAAAGCACATTAATAGAAAGTTATGTGGAAGGGAAAAGTGTGGAAGAAAAAGGTGCAGAAGCAGCAGGGATGACCACAGCCTGGAGAGGATTGTCAGGAAAAGGCCATTCAAAAGTGTTGGGGACTTTCACAAGGAGTGGACTGAGATTGGAGTCAGTGCATCAAGAGCCACCACACACAGACGGATCCTGGACATGGGCTTCAAATGTCGTATTCCTCTTGTCAAGCCGCTCCTGAACAACAAACGACATCAGAAGCGTCTTACCTGGGCTAAAGAAAAACAGACCTAGTCTGTTGCTCAGTGGTCCAAAGTCCTCTTTTCTGATGAGAGCAACTTTTGCATCTCATTTGGAAACCAAGGACCCAGAGTCTGGAGGAAGAATGGAGAGGCACACCCTGCAAGATGCTTGAAGTCCAGTGTGAAGTTTCCACAGTCTGTGTTGATTTGGGGAGCCGTGTCATCTGCTGGTGTTGGTCCACTGTGCTTCATTAAGTCCAGGGTCAACGCAATTGTCTACCAGGAGATTTTGGAGCACTTCATGCTTCCTTCCGCAGACGAACTTTATGGGGATGCTGACTTCATTTTCCAGCAGGACTTGGCACCTGCCCACACTGCCAAAAGCATCAAAACCTGGTTCAATGACCATGGGATTACTGTGCTTGATTGGCCAGCAAACTTGCCTGACCTGAACCCCATAGAGAATCTATGGGGCATTGCCAAGAGAAAGATGAGACACTTGAGACCGAACAATGCAGAAGAGCTGGAGGCTGCTATTGAAGCATCCTGGTCTTCCATAACACCTCAGCAGTGACACAGGCTGATAGCTTCCATGCCACGCTGCATTGAGGCAGTAATTGCTGCAAAAGGGGGTCAAACCAAGTACTGAATACATATGCATGCTTATACTTTTCAGAGGTCTGATATTGTTCTATGTACACTCTTTGTTTTATTGATTGTTCTGATTTCAGTTGAATATCCTTGAAGCATATTTGGCAGCTTCAGTTGGTACAGAATGCAATGGGGCAGGTTCTTATTTGAACTCATAGAAGAACATACATCACATCTCTGTTCTGCAAGCTGAATTAGTTGTCCATTTCAGGGTCCACTTCATGGTGCTGATTTTAATTTTTAAAATCCTTCTTGGCACAGGATGAAACTATATGAGATTGCATGTAATATTCTAATTTTCTGAGATTGTGGATTTGGGGTTTTCATGAGCTGTACGCCATAACCATTACAATTATGACAAATCACAGCTTGAACAATCTTGCTTTGCATGTAATGAATCTATCTCATATATTAGTTTCCCCTTTTAAGTTTCATTACTGAAATAAATGAACGTTTGCACGATATTCTAATTTTTCGAGTTTCACCTGTATAACAGATGTTTCAACCAAACCCATGCAGTTCATCTTCACCTGGTGCTCACCAATTTTTGATCTTCCTTGCTTTTTTTTCTACCATTTTTGTTGTTATTACTAGTTCTTTCATTTCAACTTCTGTTTTATTTGCATCCACCTCTTTTAACCAAGCCGCATCTTTTTTTGTGTTTCTTTGGGTTATCCCATATCTGCTTCCAGAACTGCATTGTTTCCTCCTTGTCAGGTATTGACTGATTCATTGCAGTTTCTCCATTGATGGATTGGTAGAAATGTTTCTGATTGGATTGAAATTGCAGGTTCTGCCTATAATTTGCAATTTGAGCTTCATATCTACTGATTTTCCTGGCTATAGCTGTTATTTGCTGCTTTATTATTTCCAGTGCTTCCTTGATCTTCCTTGTTTCTAAGTGGTATTTCTTGATTAGGTATTCTTTGGTCTTCTGGTTCTTCAGCTTCTTTTCTTTCATCTGTTCTAGCTTTCTTGCATGTGATCTTAACTTGCTGATCTTATTTTCTAGTTTAACTTTCCATTTTTGCGGTGCACTGTTTGTTTGTTTTTCTTTTTTGTTGATTTTGCATCCCAGGTATTCAGTTATAACTGCAGCTGTGCTGTACATTAGCTGGTTTGTTTCTTGCAGTGAATTGGTGCTTATTGCAGTATTTGCAATTTTTAATGCATACTAGCTATTTCTTTGGAACAAGCTTCAATGCAGGCAGCCTTATTCTGTTGTTTTTGTACTGTTCTAGATGCTCAGTTATTCTTTGTTTCAATTCTTTTATTTCTTTAGTTAAAGGGTTTTGTTCTTCCTGAGGAAGAGGTGGTTTCCAAATGAGAACAGTTGTATACCTCTGCTGGAATCCTTCACTGCCAACTCCCCCTGGCTTACCTCTACATTCTGAATTACTTCTGGCAAGGCTTTGATTTCTTTCCCCTTGGTAAAACTTAGCAGTTCGTCCAATTCTATTTCTGTGAATACTTTATTTCGTAATATAAATCAGTGTTGATCTGCTAGTCTCTGTTCTTTTATTTCTGATTCTGGATTTTGTTCTTTCCAGAACTGGTGCATTCGTTTTAGACAGTGCTTTTTTTGTAAAAGAAAAAGGTGCCAGAACTCACACATGTCCTACAACCCACCTTGCCTATCCTACAAGGTTCCATCCAAAAAGGTGCTGGAACTCTATTCTGAGCGTTCTATGACAAAAAAAGCTCTGATTTTAGATATCCTCTTCTTGTTTGACTTGATCTGTAACAACAGATCTTATTTCTTTGTTTTCAATCACTGTATATTTGTGACGGGTAAACACCTTTTCTTCTAGTAGTTCTGCAGCTGCTGGCCCTGGTTGCTCAGCCAACAGTCCTGAGTCCTGTAACCCATTTTTCACCAGATATCCAGAAACTCCAACATCTAGTGCGGACCTTGTTAACCCGGGCGACATCCGAGCTGATATGGCATTCTGAAATGTACGTCTCACCATATTTTTTATGGGAGAGACTTTGTCTGACTCCTCTGATGAGACCTGTCCAGTATGGTTAAACCTCTGGCATAGCTCTCATCTTCCTCAGAGTACACAAGCCCCACAACCACATCAAGGTAGTGCCTCACTGGGGATTGTTGTTGTTGTTATTGTTGTTGTTGTTGTTGTTGTACCAAGGTATATCTCAAGGCAAGGCCTCAGCTGTGTCAAATCTAGGAGTCTCTATGGTCACTGCTTGAGGTAACAGATCAAAGGAAAAGCTCTTGGTTTAAGCTTTCTTCTCATATACTTGTTTCTTTGAAGCTCAGAGGAACCTCTAAACAGTTGAATCCTGATATGTAACCTGGAGTAGTAAAAATACTACATGTTAAAGATAAATTCATGCTTCTACTTTGTACTGACACTTGGAATGTATACAGTATATTTCATTGAATATTTCATTTCAATTTCCTTTCATTGAGAACAAGAAAAGATTTAATTATAATAAAACATTTAACATTGTTCTTTCTTTAAATGCATGAAGTTTATTTATAATAAGGGAAATTAGAAAATTTAATTTAATAGCTACTGTTCTGTAAATATGTAGTCTTTTTTTTAAAAAAAGCTCCAGCTACCACAGGAGTGCTATATTCTAAAGCATTACTTTATAATACATACTTTTTATTTATATTATCTTCTGAAATTATATCTACTTTTAAACAAAATTTTAAAATCACATTAGTTTAGATGGTAAAAAGATTGTAGGAGATGATCAGGCTGAGCCCGAGGGAGGGGGTTCAAGCATCAGTTTGGAGTCCCTTCTTGCCTGCAAGAGGTCTAAGTCCAGCCCACCTTGAATTCCATTGATTCTTTTTTACTACCAGTTTGCCTTGACTGTTAATAGTTCAGATTCTTATAGAAAGATAGCATGGAATAAATTTGTACTCATTTGAATAACCTTAATTCCTGACAGTAATTGAACTTTAACAGCTTTTCAACTACTAGAAACAATATTTTTAAAACTGTATTTTATAATGGACTTGAAACAAGCAGAGTACTATCCAGCCTGTATAATCATTTTTTTACTTCCTATAGATCAGAGGTGTCAAACTGCTGGCCTATGGGCCAGACATGTCATGCGGAAACTGCGCCCAACCTATTGCCGTGCCCACCCTATTCCTGATATGTTGCGCGATGTCACATGACATCGCAAGTTTGACATGTCTGCTGCAGATCAATGTGGAAGCTTATTCAACATTTATTTTGTTTCAATATATGGTATACAAATTAATGAAAATCTTTACATTCTTCTATATATTCTCTTTTATATATGCAGGGTTCCTACCTGCTGATAACCTCCTTTAAAGTCAGATCTTTTACATTCAATACATAAATGGCAGCTGGGCAGCTTTTTTTCTACCGCTAACAACTTAATAAAATGAATCTAATCAATGTCCTGCTAAATATGATTTTGTCAGTTTCCAGAGTGCTTCATAACTAATGTTGTGGAATGAAAAGAATGTCAGGTAATCAAGATGTGATGACTTATATAAAATATTGCTAAGATTGGAAATGCAATTAACATTGTCATTCCAGTTTTATTGGAGCATTAGCTCTCCATAAATTCCACCCAGTTCAAAAGCTGCCAAGAAAGGTGAAGTAACCACCTGAAACAAATCACCTTAAGTTTTATGTAAAGGCAGAAAACTGCATAATAGAAATTACTTGTTTATTTATAGTTCAGAGTGTTGTTGCGGGCTGAACTAAATTATTGGTGATATTTTGGTGATATTTAAATGCTAAGATACATAATCCTAGTGACATAATTGTAATGATGTAGGTGGAACACGAAATAACATAAACAGAAAGGTCCTGCTCCCTTAAGTGACTTTATTAGAACTGGAATTGGAAGCCAACTGAGGAAAAATTGGGAAAGAATTGGAGTTGGAGTTAAGCAGAAACATGAAAGAGGTAGCCACAGAACTGTTGTCCCTCTAAAGTAATATATCACAAATAAATGGAGCAAATTGATTTTTAAACCCACAGATTTGCAACTTTCATAGTTAATTGTACTTTCTTGGTATAATGCTGCATTTTAAATAAGAGCTAATGGGTATATGATTGAGTCATAACTCTTCTGAAAAAAGCTATAAGATCTTCAATCTTCAGAGAGAATTTTTCTTGAATCCATGTATGGTTCCCATCTTACTGAAAAAGTAAAACCACTTTGTTTCTTGAAATTGCCAGATTGATGCCTACCTCAATTAATTAAATATAAATCTTAATAAGCAATAATTCTAACTAATAACTTTATGAATTCCATTTCCCACAATTATGTCACAAAACCTCAATCTTATAGCATGAGATATATGTTAAGGAGAAAAAAAGTCAATAAATTTGATTTACATTGCACCTTCGTTTATACAACTTAAAGCGGCACATATTCTTTCTCTTCCTATTATCTCCAGAAAAATTTCTTGAGGTGAGTTTGGAGATAACAGAGTGATTGTTCTGATGTATTGATATGTGGGAATGATCTTGAGAAATGAGATCAGGGTGGAAATGCTGCCTAGGGAGAAATCAGTTAAGAGGGAGGGAGGCTATAGCTACATAGTAGGCAGAAAAAGAAACTTAGAAGGGAACCACCCTGATTTATCAGGCTGTAAAATGAGATGTTGGGAGATTTGTATTTTTACACTTGCAAGATTCTGTTCAATAAAGATGATTATCTCACTAACTATGTTTTTTCTCTGGTCTATCTGGGAAGTCTGACATCCAAAGTCACCCATCAGTCGGTATCTCATTTAAATGGCTCAGCATTCCAGGAATTATTGGACATTTTGGAAACGGATTAGTCAATGGCCTTCCCGTAATAGTGTGCATATTTAAAAACACTTGAAGAGAAGCTTAGGCTTATAAGCCAAGTCTTCATAATCAGTGAGTTTGGGTGTGAATGGATATTAAATATTGCAGTTCTCCAATAATACAAGAATTAAAAACATATATACCATGCATTTTATGAACCTGAAAATCAGCTCTAAATATAGTGTGAATGCGCTATTATATCCTTATATATTACACAGGAAGAGACAAGTTTTTCTTTATCTAACCAAACCCACATTACTGAATTCCAATTTTTGTATGCATCAGTAATCTGAAAAGATAACAGTTGAACTAGATTAAATTTCAGGTTTTTGTGAGGCTGATTTGTGGATTTTATATTTGAAATCCATATTTTAAAACAGTATAATGATATAATTTCTCTTGCTTTGCTGGATATGCTTAATCAGGTTATTATTTTGAGGACAAGCGGTTGGGCTGGAGGGTGGAAGATTGAATTTTAATAGTGATAGAGAAATAAGTACATGCCCTCAAGGATATATTCAAAATGTCTCCTCAGAAATGCTGACAAGAATATTTGGTGACGGCAGAAGTACTAATGAAGAGAATGATGAATGCTTCACATTCTACTAGTATTCACCTGGGACACCTTTCTAGCCATTAAAATCTTTCTGTCAGTATTCTCAGGATATGATGTATGTGATGATAATGCTTATCAAAAGGAATTTAGCTTAGCTAAGGTCCTGAGGATCTTGACAGAATAGGTGTAAGTAGCATTACAAATTTACAACATAAGATAGTGTATGTATATACACACGCATACACACTCTTAAAAGGAAGCCCAGTGGCATCAATAAATAAATAAGGGTGTATGGGACTGTCAGTATTATAGCATCAGACAGGCAAATTAAAAATGTTTAATAAAACTAATCATTTAAAGCTCAAAAAGAAACAATCAATAGAGGATATATTGATAATTGTATCAAAAACTATAATATTTCCAAAAAGTAGGCCTTAGTGCAGATATTTGTATAATTCTTCTAAAATGTATCTTTCTGTAATCTTTACATACCCAACATTATTCAGGGTGAGCTCCTAAAAAACTTTTCTCTAAAAAAAAAGAAAGAAAAAAATGCTAGTGGTGAAATTAGAAGATGTTATACAAATTATTTCTGGCAGCTTTGCTGATCCCAAGGAAGGAGCTTCTTAACTCTTTGACCTCATATTAACCTGCTTTCCATGGCTGTCCATTTTAAAAAAGATCATGATGTTCTAGTATACAGAATATAGTTACTAGCAAAGAACATTTTCCAAATAATGAATTCACTGACTGGTACAGATCTAAGAGGCATATAGTTATACTCCTAAGAATTCAGAGGCATTTTTTTTTCTAATTTCAAAAACATCTTTTCAAAAGTTACAATGTATACAGTCGTATGATAGAATCTTTGCCATTAAAATTAGTGTTGAAAGCAGATCATAAGGTTAACCAAAACTCTAGCAGTATAAAATAATTTTATTTTGTCTTAATGACCTTCAAGGAAAGGAGGAGGTATAAAAAGTAAAGGACAAATCATTTATTTTTGCAATTGATGGCAACCTATAGGCATAATTTCAGAGAGCAATCTTGGTCTAATGGTTAAGGCTAGAAAACTGGACATCATGAGTTAAAGTCCTGCCTTAGCCATGAAATCAGCTGGGTAAGTTTGGGCCAGTCACTCTCTCTCAATAGGAAAATAGGAGGAGGAAGGTGTGTTGGATATGTTTATCACCTTGAATTCATTCCTAGATAAGATAAGATAAGATAAGATAAGATAAGATAAGATAAGATAAGATAAGATAAGATAAGATAAGATAAAGATAAGATAATCAAGTAATGAATCAGCGAACACCTAGAGGCAAACAAAGTCATTACCAAAAGCCAACATGGGCTTATCAAAAACATATCATGCCAGACAAACCTGATTGCATTTTTTGATCAAGTAACAAAATTAGGGGACCAGAGGAATGCTGTGGATATAATTTACTTGGACTTCAGTAAGGCATTTGATATAGACCACAACCTACTATTTGATAAGATTAAAAATGTGGGTTAGACAGCATCACCACCAGATGGATTTGTAGCTGGCTGACTGGCCGTACTCAGCATGTGATCCTCAATGGAACTGCATCTACATGGAAGGAAGTGTGTATGGAGTGCTCCAGGGCTCTGTTCTGAGCCCAGTGCTCTTCAACATCTTCATCAATTATTTGGATGAGGGGATAGATGGGGAAAGACACCAATTTGCAGACGACACCAAGCTGAGAAGAATAGCTAAGACTCCAGAAGATAGGCTTAAGATACAGGAGGATCTTGACAGACTTGAACATTGGGCTCTACCTAACAAAATGAAATTCAATGGTGAAAAAAGTAAGGTTCTACATTTAGGCAAGAAAAACCAAATGTACAGGTATAGTATAGGGGGTACCTTGCTCAAAAGTAGTAACTGTGAGAAGGATCTCGGAGTTGTAGTGGATAATCACTTAAATATGAGCCAGCAGTGTGCTGCAGCACCAAAAAAGCCAACACAGTGCTAGGCTGCATTAACAGAGGGATAGAAACAAGATCACGTGAAGTGTTAATACCATTTTATAATGACTTAGTAAGGCCACACTTGGAATAATGCATCCAGTTTTGATCACCATGATGTAAAAAAGATGTTGAGACTCTAGAAAGAGTACAGAGAAGAGCAACAAAGATGATTAGAGGCAGTGGTGGGATTCAAAAATGTGAACAACTGGTTCTCTGTGTGGATGCCAGTACTGGAAGTCCATTCTGGGCCTAGGCAACAAAAAAATTAGTTATTGGTTCTGTGGAGCTCGTGTGAACTGGCTGAATCCCACCACTGATTAGGAGACTGGAGGCTAAAACATATAAGGAAAGGTTGCTGGAATTGGGTATGTCTAGTTTAATGAAGAGAAGGACGAGGGGTGACATGAGAGCAGTGTTCCAATATCTCAGGGGTTGCTATAAGAAGAGGGAGTCAAGCTATTCTCCAAAGCACCTGAAGGCAGGACAAGAAGCAGCGGATGGAAATTAACCAAAGAGAGAAGCAACTTAGAACTAAGGAGAAATTTCCTGACAAAACAAGTAATCAGTGGAATAACCTGCCTCAAGAAGCTGTGAATGCTCCAACACTGGAAGTTTTTAAGAACAGTCTGGACAGCCATTTGTCTGAAATGATATAGAGTTTCCTGCCTGACCAGGGGATTGGACTGGATGACCTTCAAGGTCCCTTCCAACTTTATTACTATTACTATTTCTAAAAACAATAAATGCACGATATAAACCAGACATGTCAAACACAAGGCCCGGGGGTTGGATGAGGCCCGCGAAGTGGTTTCATGTGGCCCGTGAAGCCATCCTGGAAACAGTGAGGGAACAGCCCCCACTGCCTTGGCCCTGGCCCAGAGATCCTCCTTCTGCCAGAGACCTTCAGATCTGTCCCTCTCCTGCCCAGGCCCCCCATAGGCAACCTTGATAAAAACAATGTAGAGCTGGCCACGCCCACCCAGTAGGCCTTAGGCATTCTAGCCACACCTACCCTGGCCATACAATCTTTTGGATTCCCTTCTAATCAATTCCTCAGAGTGCTCTCTTAAAATAAATTATTTTAAATAAATCTTAAATTTGGTGCAATGGTGCTGTAATTTTTATTAGTTCTGAATATGTTTATTCAACAAAAATATAAACCCAGTAACACCAGATTAATTACCAATATCTGTAAAATATTTTACATAAAAACACGTATCTCAAAATATCAATAACAGATTTGGTCAAGTATCTGCTTTTTTTCTTTTTTACAGCAGCCAATCCTTAATGAGCCATCTATTATTTTAAATGATTTTTTATGAATTCATCAAAATATCCTATTACAGATAAAAGAATGCCCATTTTACTGTATTGATTAAATTTTATAAAATGTGAGTTGTTATTTTTACTTTTGATTATATTTATAAGTCTGTTTAATTGTATTACATTCAGGTATCTGATCTTGTTGGTCATTTGCAGAAAAATTACAACTGCCCTTTCAATATTACAGTTGCCTCCTTACAATATTATTATTATACAAAAAGTAACGGTGTTTAGTATTCAGTGCAAGATTTGTATCCTAGCTCATGTTCAGATAAGAACAGAAGAATGAGAATATATAAAATTGTTTTAATTAAAACTCCATTCTGGTGACTGAATAGTATTATGTATAATTGTTGATGTTAGAATTTTTGTAAAGCATCAGTAAATTATTTTAATCCATATACAGTTTGTTACAGCCCATTTGCTTTGCAGATGGATTAGCAGCTTGAAAAGAATGACCAGCTATACAAAAAGTATTCCTGTTTTGTCTCCTCATTTATCTCATAGATGTTAGTACTATAAAAATATTTCCATATCTTGGTACTCAATAATTGAAATCTCCATATTATATCTTTTTGTTATCTGCTCCTTACCTCCTGAAGTAACTAAAAATTACATGTCTTGATGCTTTTAGTCAGCTGAAACTCTTCAGCTGACTTCTACATGTAAAATAATTCTCATTTAACAGATTTCGAGATCCAAGTAAGTCATGAAGAGTGGCCAAAATATTAATTACCTTTTATAACACATTCACAAAATTATTTAGAAAGCCCTCATAACTTTATCACTCTATAATATAAAATATTAAAAAATTTAATCTTCTTTCTGTTAAATCAATGTAACACAAGTAAAGCATCACAATAGAATTCTATTTTAAATCACTTTCATGTAATTCTTAGGTTGCAGATGTTTGCCACGTGTTTACTATCTATCTATCTATCTATCTATCTATCTATCTATCTATCTATCTATCTATCTATCTATTTATATGCCCTTGGGCCATAGCAAAATGCAATGTTCCAGAAACAAATTATTACTAAAATTTGTTAAAAGCAATTTAAAATGGAATTAGATAAAATATAATTTAAAATGAAATGGGAATAAAATAAAATGAAATTGGAATAAAATACAGTCTAAAATGAAGTTGGAATAAAATACAATAATTTAAAATATAGATAAAATATGATAAAATTATATTTTGGTGTCACCCCTGCAATCTATCACAATCAGTCCCACATATGCAGATCTCAACTGAACCATTTTGCTTAAGTACTGTGCTGTGTTAAATGTTATTTTCAGATTCTGGCTGGATGTTTACATTTAATCGTGCATTACATTCTTATTATACTGCTTTTGTCTATCTTATAAATACAATGTCCTCTTGAATAAACCAGATACTTACTTAAAAGGACAGGAAAGATCAACAGACAGAAAGATGGATGCTGTTACATATTTCCTTTTGAATAAAACACCAAAAAGTATCAAATTATGAATGTTTAATTTTTTTTAAAAAAAAACAACTTTAAAATTCAGATTGTGAGAACCACCAAAATAGAAGCTAACATTGCAACAGATTTTTGAGATAAGTATTTCACATATAGGAGGCATCTGGCACTATCTTCAGTCTTTCAAACAGGGATTAAAGTTTGCCTAATGGCTGCTTTTAATTTTGACATATTTCTAATTCAGAATGAGATTTCTAAAATTGATTCATTAATATTCTAGAATTATAATGTATAATTGAGAAAGTCAAAGAAAAGCAAAAAGAAATCAGCATGTGTTTCATTGATTATATAAAATCCTTTGCTTGTGTTGATTATGTCACGTTAGGGAATATGCTGAGAAAAATGAGAACATTTCATTGTTGTTATTTAAAATCTACATGAAGATCAGAAACCGTAATATTGACAGAGTATGGTGAAGAACACTGGTTTCAGTTTGGCAAAACAATGACACAAGGCTATACAATTTATTTTTATTTATTCAAACTAGAGGTGGAATATAGATTGTGGGAAGCTGGATTGGAAGAGGACCATGATTTTAAAACTGGAGAGAAAAAAACCTCAATAACCTGTGCTATGCTAATGACATTACTGAAATTGCAGAAGATCCACAAGGAATACCATCACAAAATGGACTAAAATTAAATATAATGAAGATCAAAAAATGACAACAGATTCACAACCACTCTTAGAATTCACAATTACTCTGAAATTGTGGACCTCTTTTCCCTTTTATGATAAACTATTAGCAGTAAGCAGTAATAAAAAAATACACCCTTAGACTAGTATTTTGTAGAGTAGCTACAAAGGGCTTGGAAAAGATATCCAGGTGTCTTTACTCATAAAGTTTAGAATGATGGATGCAATGCTTTTGCTTGGACATACTACAGAAGTGAAAGTTGGACTTTGAAGAAGCAGGACAGAAAGAGTATCAACACTTTTGATTTGATTATTGCAGAAGACTCCTTAAAATATCAGCGAGAGCAAAGAAAATTTAAAAAACAAATAATCAAATAAATTAACCCAGAGTTCTCAATTGAAGACCATATTAACATACTCAAATTATACTTGAAAAAGAAGCTTGTCCACACCAAGGATAAAAAAACCCAGACAGAGACTGAGCAATATGATACTGCATATGCAGTAAAATGCAGTGAGACATGTGTAGATCTGCACATTGGTGAAACAAAAGAACTACTTCACAAACGCATAGCACAACATCAGGACAAGATTCAGCAGTCCATCTGAATTTGAAAGACAAATACTTTTGAAGACAGCAAAGCCACATTCTGGATAGAAAGGACCATTGATCAGAAAGAGGGGTAAAAGAGGCCCTTTATATTAACATTGAACAACCTTCTCTCAACAAAGGGGGAGGGATAAGACACCACCTATCTCCTGTCTATAGTACAGTCCTTTTAGCAGTTTCAAGAAGATTCCACTCCCACTTGCACTTTGACACAGATGACCCTGAGGGCACAGATAAATCCCCAAGTGGCTCAAGAGTTCTCAGGGAGAATGCTAATGACCAGTTGACTGGGAAGAAATATGATCCTTCCAACCTCCCCCCTTCCCCCATCCTGCCAGAACTGATGAGAAGCAAAATGTCTTCTTTCTCAGGGAAAAACAGTCCAGTTTCTTTTTGAAAAACCACACGTGAGAAAATGTTGACCTGGATGACTGACAGTCTCCGTAGATATATACTTGAAATGCATTATGCAAAGATCTAGCTCTTTGAAAAAGCCTATAATGCTGGGAAAGAGAAGGAAAGAATGACCTGCAGCAAGTTGGATGAGTGCAATTACAGTGACAATGGTTTCAGTGTTAGAAGACAAAGTTGTTGGACAAAGATGAGGACAGATCCACCTGAAGAAAATCCTTGTGCTTGCTAAGAGCTGATACCTACTTAATGGCACATTATCAATCAATTAATTTCCAAGATTACATTATTTTAAAATAGACTTATTATTTATAGTTTATTATTTATTTTTATTACTTATATGTCACTCACCTCTTACAATCAATTAAAACAAGATAAAATATATTAAACATTAAAACAATAAATACTAACACTAAAATTGAGTTAAAATAGAGAAAGATAGATGAAAGGGAGCAGAAGGGGAAAAGAAGGGGTTTTATCACTCCATTAACTACTTCCAGAATCACATGCCCTCATTGGGCCCAGTGCCAGTTAGCAAAGCCAGATCTTCAGAAAAGACAAAAGGATGGGTGTGGATTTCACTTCAGGGACATAATATTCCAGAGGGTAGGACTCATGGAAGAAAAGGCTCTTCTCCTGGATTCTGCCAGCTGTAATTCCTTAACCAATGAGGTACACAGCATACTCCTTCTGATGACATAGATAGGGTGGGGCCAAACCCATTGGGATGAGACAATGCCTCAGATATCCTGGACCTATGCCATGAATGGCTTTAAAGGTAAGAACCAATACCTTGAACTGGACCAAGAAACAAACTGGCAACCAGTGCAGCTCACAGAACAGTGGTACAACATGGACTCTTTTAGGAGCTCCAAGAACTGTTTGTATTGCTGATTCTGCCTCAGTGGTAGTTTCTGAATTCTATTCAAAGGCAGTTCCATGTAAAGCACATTGCAATAATCCAAGCATGAAATGACCAGGGCTTGACTGACTGAATGGAGGGACTCCTGATCTGGAAAAAGGTGCATTTGATGCACAATGCAAAGTTGCACAAAGACTCTATTGGCACAACTGCCACCTGCGTTTTCAGCAGAGTTGCAAATCCCAGAGAAGCCCAAGTTCCACATTGCTTCCCTCTGGGGTAGTGCAACCCCATCTAGAACTAAAGATATTAAAGTCCAAGATCCTAAAGTTCCCCACTCAGCCACTCAGTCTTGCCAGGGTTCAGTCAAAGCCTGTTGTCTCCCATCCCACAACCTTCAGGTTCCATGAGAGGGCAGTGACAGCTTCATTTATGTCACTGGTCGGGTGGAGATTTAAACCTGACTATCATCAGCAAACTGATGGTACCTTATCCCATGGTGATGGAGGATCTCAACCAGCAGCTTCATGTAGATGTTAAAAAAAGTGGAGAGAATACTGAACCCTGTGGCATGTCCCAAGAAGTGAACTGAACCTCTCATTCCCTATCAACATTGATTGGGACCAGCCATGAAGAAAGGAGTCAAACCCGCAGAAGACGACACCACCCAACTCCAAGCCCCACATCTGACCAAAATGGATCCCAGGGCTGAGGATATTGAAGGCTGTTGAGCTGTCCAGGAGAGCAAAGGCAGATGCACTATCCCTATCCCACTCTCACCAGAGCTCATCAACAAGTGCAACCAATGCTATTTCTGCCCCATAACTGGCCCTGAAGTCAGTTCTTCTTTGAATACAATCTGTAACTATCTTCATTTTTCCCAACCTCAATATAGTATTAACGAGGATCAGCAAAATATTATTTCTCTCAATAGATCTGCTTAGGACCAGAAACCCAGAGCTCAGATAAAGCAATATTTCCTGAAAATGAAGAATATGTTGGAGATACAGTACAAAGCTGCTTTAGACTAATGCAGAGTGCATAGATGGGAATGGCTGCAATTTCTGCCTCTAAAGCTAAAACAATTGTGTACCTACTTAGAGGACTGTAGGAGCACATTAGGTATATTGATCTGAGTATCTCTATTTTTACTGAAAGCCTGAAATGTTGCATATTAGGGGGCCTACTCAACTCTACCAGAAAATCAATGAGGTTATAGTATGCCTTTAATAACATGCACATGTTTATGCAAAACTGTAATTTTCTATCTTTAGAGTGCAGTTTTTCAATTTTCAATGTTAAAAAGCTCATCTTTACCTATGTCCCATGTCAGTGGTTTTCGTTCCATTTCCTTCTTTCCAATGACATACCAAATACAGGCCATCCAGTGAGCCAGCAATGCAAACATAGACATCAGCAGTGTCAGAACAATTGTACTGTGCTGGGAATAACGATCCAATTTTTGAAGTAGACGTAAAAGGCGCAGTAAACGTACAGTCTTAAGGAGATGAACAATTGATACCTAAACATGCAAGAAAATGAGATCATGTTAGAGATGCATTTCCAAATGGAATAAAACTGCCCTACTTATTTTCAGTTAGACATGTATTATCATTTAGGATGAACATCAACTATATATAAAAATTTATATTGTCTTTTTATAACATGAATGCCTTCTATTTGCTTCTTTTAAACAATAACAAAACTAAGGGGAAATGTAAATATTATTGCATTAAAAAAACAAGAAAAAGTGGGTTAATGTAGTCATTGAAGAAAGAGTGAGGAACAGCTACTGATGACGTACCATTCCTTAGTGGCAAGAAAACAATTCTGATCCCAATTGTTCTTGCTTTGCTCTGAATACATACACAAATTTATGTACACTTAGTACAATTTGAAAAAAGATAGAGACTGTCTTCAACATAACATCCTGAATTTTTATACATAAATAAAAATGGAAGAATCTTTTGATGGGCTAAGCTTACATTACTTTCCTTCTTTGGAGACCTTCTATTTCCAAAGATGCTGGTAAGTGGCAGATTAGTACATATAGAGCTGCATAATATTTTTTTTCCCACCTGATTTGTGACTTTCATTTAAGGCAATGATGGTAATCTTACTTCATGGGTCATGGTACACTATACAGTTTTCCTCAATTTGGTGGAAAACAGTATTGAAGATTTTTGCAAATATGGTCACAGGGACCTCTAAGGTGAAGATCCCCCACTAATAAAATAAAGCAAAAATGTGGGGGATTATGGGATGTAACTATGGGTAAGTTGCCCATCTCCTTTTACATACACTAAAACAGCTTGTCTGCTATTCAATAGATAGATTATATTATATTATAATCTAAAAGATGCAATAGAAAAGGAAGAGAAGCAAATCTAGCGGTAAGATGAGACTCTATATACTTAAATGAGGTTAATTTAATTTTCATTATTTCTGCAGTAGTCCAAACTAAAACCCTCAACTTATAAACATAATGATGGCAATTTTGTAAATGACTGTAATAAATCAAGTCTAATTTCTTTTTATTCATTCCCAAATCTTTTTCTTTGCTTTCATTGTTCTGTCACTTCTTGTAAGTTTTGAAACACATTTAGAAGCACGTTTTCACAACCATATATTTGACAAGATAAGAAGAGGAAGAGTCAGCATTTATCTCTTGTGCCTGGCTGGATTTGATATGCTCACAAATACAAGACCTGCTGAACTTCATTTTCCGGTTCATCAAGTTTGATCAGTTAGGTTAAACTTTTCAAGCAAAAATGACCTAAGACAAAAGCAACTAATAGCAGGCAGTGCCAGCCATCATAGCATAGTTTTACAGGCAAGAACCTATTCTATTAACTTTAGGATTTTTAATTTATATGGAGGGACATGAACAAAGGATTAAATAAAAGGGAATAAAATAGGTAACATTGCACAGATCTTGTAAAAAGACCACAGATTAGAGTTCAGTTTTGAAATAGAGAAGTGGGGCTTTGTAGATGACTGTCACAAAAAAGGCCATTTATAAAAAGGGTGTATTATCATCCTTCAAATACCATAACTATGCATTTGCTTCATTCGTTGAAATACAAATATTTAATGAGTGATTTTTGTGCGATAATGTCACTGTATGCTTATTGTTTTCTTTCCATGTTGTTATGGTTTGGATGCTGCTTGTTGAATATGGAAGCAATCCTTGATTGGAGAAGATTACCTATCAAGCTCATCTAGAAATCATCTCTGTCACTCTAAATCAGCTTTTTATTCACCACATTCAAAACAAGATTCATGCTGTGTTCATGTTCACTCTAAGAAGGAAAGAGAATGTCTAACAATAAGTAGCAGAAAATAAATGAAATCATGGCACTGAGGTACCAAAGATGCTTTTTCTGTTCCAGACATTACCAATACTTGCAACTGATGTCCCATTCAAACAGTGTCAAAGGGATATTTCCAAGTTCATATGGCCAATGAAGAAAGCAAGAATCAGATATAAGTTATTGCAAGATGCTAAAGAAAGAGGGGCTTTGGGTTTATCAGATTTGAAACTGTATTTTGATGCATGTTGCCTGGCCTGGTTAAAAGAGTGGGCGAACCTCCAGAATAAGAGGCTACTTGATTTGGAAGGTGATGAACTAAGGTTTGGATGGCACGGTTATTTACAGTATGATAAAGTTAAAGAATGTTGATTTTAATAATCATTTTGTTAGACGTTTCATATTATGAGTATGGAACAAGTACAAAACAAGATTCTCCACAAAGTTGCCTATTTGGGTATCCCCACAGGAAGCTTTTTTAAGAAAAGAAATGGTTGTGAAATGGGACTGGTGGACCTACGGTAAAATAATACTTTTCAACTCAGTTGACCCTACTCTTAAATTGAGGGAAGAGTTAGAATCAGAGTGTTATGCTTGTCATTGGTTTACCTACCAACAACTGAAATAAAGATTTAAACTAGATGAAAAGTGTTTTGGGTTTGACTTCATTAAAAATGAATTAGAAACATTATTGTGTGGTAGTGACGAATATATTGGACAGCCATTTGTCTGAAATGGTATAGGGTTTCCTCCCTGGGCAGAGAGTTGGACTAGATGACCTCCAAGGTCCCTTCCAACTTTATATTATTATTATTGTTATTGTTATTGTTATTATTTAAAGAATGCTATTGAAATTGAATTGAGTGAACATGTAAAACCTTGTATGATACAGTAGGCAAGGAATTTTGGTTATAATGTGATTCTGAAACATATGTGAATGAAAAGTTTAAAATTTATATTGAATTACAACTTAAAAGAAAATTTCTACAAGATGATGTATTGCTGGTATTTAGCACCAAGCAAGTTATTTAGAATGTATAATGGTACTTCAGATGAATATTGGAAATGTAAATGTAAAGAAGGGACTTTTTATCATTCATGGTGGACATGTGATAAAGAAAAGAAATATTGGAGAAGGATTCACATTTTGATACAGAAAATCCTTAAAGTAAAAATAAGCATGAAACCAGAAACTTTTATTTTGGGTTTAATGGAAAAAATCTTGCAAAAAATAATTTGGAACTTTGATCCTGTATATGTTGATGGCAACAAAACTACTGTATGCACAAAAATGGAAGGACATTTTGATTCCCACTATGGAAAAATGGCTACCAAAGCTGATGAACTTGGCTGAGATGGCAAAAATGACTGTTTTGATTAAAGAATACAAGAACCTTCCTTTCTACATGGAGACCGCTTCTAGACTTTGTGCTTGAGGTGGAAAAGAATGAAACTTTGATTTTGGGTTTCACTGATTAGATTGATTTGTTGTTACAAAAATGGCTAGTTTTTCCTATTGTGAAAAAATAAAAAGTTAAGATTCAACATTAATGCTTTATTCTACTGCAACAGGAGAAGTTGGAATTCAGTCTCTCTCTTTTTCTTTCCCTTTCCTCACTTTTTTCTCCCTTTTTCCTTCCCATTGTATCCTCATAATTGCTTTGTATTTTGTATTTTACTTTACATCTTAATAAAATGTTAAAAAAGAGAAATCATGGCACTGAGGTGATTCTAACTTCAAATAGTTGTTGAATGAGGCAGTAGGTAAGCAAGGTAATCTTCCTCAACCAAGGATTGCATTGAAAATAATGTTTCATACTTTTATATCAGGAAAATTGGATAAAATTACATTCTGACTCAGAAAGGGCAAAAAACAAAACAATGAAACCCCTCAACTATTAGCAGAATCAGCACATTCTATAAAGGCAAATAGTTTGATTCTGTTGCTAATAAATTGGATATATTGGATGGTGAAGACTGTTTTCAGTTCTGATATAACTGTTAGAGAAATGTAGCTCCCCTTCAATTCAGTCTTCATCTCAGGAGTTCCTAAATGTTTTGCCATAGTATTCTTTAGTGTGCTCTAAACTTAGTGTGAGAGCTAGCTTGGGTAGTGCTTAAGGCATCAAGTTAGAAACCAGGAGATTGTGAGTTCTAGTCCCACTTTAGGCACAAAGCCAGCTGGGTGAATTTGGACTAGTCACTCCCTCTGAAAAACCTAGCGAAAAAAACTGCAAGTAATTGTCTGGGCAATCTCCAAGAATCAGACATGATTCAAAAACCTCAATCTTTTAATTGCACATGGTTATTGTAAACAAAGTTTCATTGCATTATTTTCATTGTTCATTTGTGTTCATTTTGGTGTTGGGATTTTTAGGTTACATTAAGGCGCTTTGTTTTGTCTTCTACTCAAAGATTGTTTCTTGGATTTTCCTTAGATTCTGTCTGTACTTCACTACAAGAGGCAGACCTATATTCTAGGAAACCTTGCTTTAACTGCAATAAACAGAACACTAAATCAAGAAGGGTAAAAGCAGTGAATAGTTTCTCTCTCTCTCCCACTGCCTCCCAATATAAATGAATGAATGAATGAACCTTTATTCTCAAAGTACAACCATGTATACATTGAGATTGGCTAAGCCTCCCTTCATGCCCCCACCCCCAACTTACAGTGACACAAACCCTCCATCTTATTACACCATATGAGCTAATTGCACAATGCATCAGCCTCGCAAGTCTATCATGCATAAAGTTTATAAAATTATTTCCCATTCAAAAACCTAACAGCCCATAGATAAAAGCTGTTCTTCAGCCTGTTGGTACGGCTGACTATACTCCTATATCTCCTACCCGATGGTAGGAGAGTAAAGAGATACCGTCCAGGGTGTGAGTCATCCCTGAGAATTTTCTTTACTCTTCCAAGGCAACGAGTCCTGGCGATGTCATCCAGTGGTGTCAGGGGACAGCCCACAATGTCTTGTGCTGTGTTCACCACCCTCTGTAATGCCTTCCTATCCGCGGCTGTCAGACCAGCATACCAAACCACAATACCATACGAGAGGATGCTCTCTATAGTAGACTGGTAAAAGAGGGTCATAAGCTGTTGTTCTACCCTGTTCTTCCGCAAGACCCTGAGAAAGTGAAGTCTCTGTTGGGCCTTTCTGGCCACCTGGGTTGTATTAACTTTCCAGGTAAGATCTTCGCAGAGGTAGACTCCCAGAAATTTAAAGGAGGAAACTCTCTCCACACAGTCCTCCCCGATGTAAAGTGGGGCAGGTTCCTCCTTTTTCCTCTGGAAGTCTAACACCATCTCTTTCGTCTTGCTGATGTTCAGGTGCAAGTTGTTGTTACAACACCATATGGATAGTTTTTGTACCTCCGCCCTGTATGCTGTCTCATCCACACCTGTAATAAGACCCACCACGGTAGTATCAGCTGTGAACTTAATTATCGCAGTAGATGGGTCGGATGATACACAGTCATATGTATACAAAGAGTGCAGGTAGGGGCTAAGCACGCAGCCCTCTGGCGAGCTGGTGCAAAGCTTCAGGGGGGTGGACAAAGCAGACCCAATCCTCACTGTTTGTAACCAATTCCTAAGAAAGTCTTGAATCCAATCGCAGATGGAAGGGGAAAATTTCAAGTCAGTCAGCTTCTTGATGAGAGGGCTCGGCAAAATGGTGTTGAAAGCTGAGCTATAATCAACAAAAAGCATCCTGACATAGCTTCCAGGTTTCTCAAGATGACTTGCTACAGAGTGTAAAGCAGTAGCTATAGCATTGTCTGTCGACCTGTTCCCCCTGTAGGCAAATTGATGTTTATCAAAATCTAGTGGGAGGCATGTCCTGAGATGTTGGAGAACCAGTCCTTCGAAGCATTTCATGACTACAGACGTTAATGCAACAGGTCTGTAGTCATTCAGGCACTCAACTGCAGTTTTCTTGGGGATTGGGACAATGGTAGCTGCTTTCAAACACGATGTACACATGCTGTTTGCAAGGAGATGTTAAAAATCCTTGTCAGGACCCCTGCTAATTGGTCAGCACAATTCTTAACCACTATCCTCAGCACCCCATCTGGGCCTGCGGCTTTGCTGGGATTCACAGCCTTCAATACAGCTCTCACTTGGTCTTCAGGTAGGGTGAGTTGTTGAAAATCAGGCCAGCCAGCAGAGGCTATGGGGTCTGGTCTTTTTACCTCATAACGAGCGAAGAAGATATTCAGCTCCTCAGCTAACGAGGCATCAGTGTTAACCATGCTCCTCACACTGCCCTTATAGTTGGTTAAGTGCTGCAGTCCCTGCCACACTTGCCTCGGATTGTTGTCTGCTAGATGGTTCTCCACCTTGTGTTTATATTGCTGTTTTGCCATCCTAATGCCTCTTCTAAGATTTGCCCTGGCATTTCTGTATGTGTCCCTGTCCCCTGCCTTAAAGGCAGAATCCCGGGCTCTCAGGAGCGTTCGTATCTCTGCAGTCACCCAGGGTTTACAGTTCCCATAAACTCTAATGCACTTTTCTGTTGTTACACTATCAGTGCATGTTCTAATATAAGAGAGTACGGCATATGTGTATGCTTTCAGGTCTTGATCTTCGAATACACTCCAGTCAGTGGTTTCAAAGCAGCCCTGCAACTGGCTGAGAGCACCCACTGGCCAGGTTTGACTCTTTTTGTGACTGCCTAAGTTATTTTCCTGAGAGGGACATACTTTGGGTACAACAGGAGTGAAAGATGTCGGATGTACCCAGATGGGGGAGAGGGAAAGCTCTGTATGCTTGTTTCAGATTAGAGTACACATGGTCTAAAGTGTTTTTCTCTCTGGTGGGAACCTGCACATACTGTATAAACTTGGGGAGAACTGTCTTCAGACAAGCTTGATTGAAGTCCCCAGCCATGACAAGAGCGCCTTCTGGGTGAGTTTGCTGCTGCCTGGTGATGACGTCATACAGCTTGGAAAGTGCCGTGCTGACATTGGCATCAGGTAGAACATAAACAGCTGTAATAATTACCACAGTAATTTCTCTAGGCCAATAAAAAGGCCTACATATGACAGTCATCAGTTCCACATCTGGGGAACAATACGTGTAAACTAATCTGCTGTTGCCACACCAGTAACAATGTATATCACACAGAGTCCTCCTCCTTTGCTCTTACCAGAGACTTTATCTCTGTCAGAGTGGTGACAGACCCACAAATCTGCTTACAAGGCATCTAACAATATGCAACAATAATAATTTGTTAAATTTGTATGCCACCTGACTCTTAATGATTCTGGACAGCTCACAGTATGAAAACTTTACAATAAAATGAAAGAATAGAATTTTTTTAGAAATCATTAAATGAAGACATGCTCTAAAAAGCTGCTTCCAACACCAGTGACTTTTCTAACTTTCAATATCCATAAAAATGCAACTGTGTTCTTTAAATGAAAACAGCAGGGGAGAATGATAAGTGTTGATTTGCCCTCATGGAGTAAGAATCATCTTTACCTTTTTTCCACACAGGAGGTATTACCCTTTATGCCTGATCCAATCTGTGCAGATCTTGAAAGGGAAATTTTATATTAATAATTGTCTTAGGAAAATGCATCACTAACTCTGCTTAATTTTACATGGGAAGTGCAGTATTTGGAAAGTATTCTTTTTGTGAAATATCTGGTATAAATCTTGTTTTCTTCCTTCTAACATATTAACACAATTATATAAATAGTTGATTTGTATTATTTCTACTGAGTATATTACATACCAGGGCTTCAAGCTTCAAAAATATATTTATTAATACATTGAAACAAACATTTTGCAACCTTTAGGAAAAAAATGAACTGAGTGTAAATAAATGGATTAAAATCCTATTATGGCTGTAGGGCAAAATTAATGGTATTAAGATGCAGGTTGTCCTTTGTCTGATTTATGTTCTTTAAGACACCCCAATGCTAAGTATAAATATATATTTTTCTTTAGTTTGTTTGGGATAATAGCCCACCAAAAACGTCATTAGCTAAACTGACATTTTGAGGCTTTAATTTATTGGATTTACAAAAATATTATCGGGCTTATATTTTATCAGCCATAAGTATGTGGGATAAAAATCTAGTAGAATGTTATAAAGTAATTTATCCCCATTATTGGTCATAGGATCAAGTTCCTGGATCAACATATCGGTGTTTTATTGCTATGAGTGCAGGAAGAGAGAAGCCTTTTGGCCTCACTGTGGTGCAGATTGTGTTTTGATAATGAAACATATAAATATTTAGGAAGAGAGCTTTCTCTGTTGTTGCTCAAATCTTTATTATGATAAAAAAACAAGCATAAAATTATAAAAAAGCATAAAAATATACTGAAAAATTGGGAGTAAATTTATTTTAGACATTAAACTTGGCTGTTGGAAACTTATCCATTCTCAAAAAGGCCATTTTACTTAATCAAGAAGTTAAGATGCTAGCCTAGAAACTAGGATACTGTGAGATCTAGTCCTGTCTTAGGCATGAAAATTTTTTGGGTGACTTTGGGCCAATACTCAACCAAATTAAATAAGGTTATTTTGAACTGAGCTTAACTCCTGGTGATTGCATGGAAACATTCATAGAATTTTCATGGCATTTATACAGAAATTTTTTATCATTACCTTCCTCCAGGATCTGTCTCTACTCTTCTCCCATCCCATCGGTATCTCAATTTACTTAAATCATGGAATTACTGTCCCATCCCAGCATTAAGCAAGTGATTTTTTTTCTTACAATTACTATCAAACATTACTTAACATTTTCAGATCACTTGAAGTTGGCTAGGTTTTGCCACCTAAGTAAGCCTTAAGGGGAAAAAAATGAATGTATAACTTTAGTAAAAATTTGAAAATTAATGGGGTAAATCAATTTGATCTTTGCAAAATTAGACATATGTCAGCCTATAGCTCATGATACTCTGGCTGCACTGACATTTCCCCCCCCCAAAAAAAATAATATTTTATTTATTTATTTCCTTCAGTTTTGAAAGTAGCTATCATCATCAACTGAACAAAACAGAACATGACTATATACCCATATCTACACACACACAAACACACACACACACACACACACACATTAAAATTAAGACATGATACTTAAAGTACAGTCTTTTGAGTTAATCTAAGTTCTTGATGAGTATACAAATAGTTTTCCTAGCAACAACAAGGAAATAGTTTTCTATTGTTTTCTTTGCTTTTTAACTTCCCAAATCAATAAATGTTTCTGGGATTTTCTGGTGGTTGCAGTCAAAATACTAAACAGATCTGATTAACTTTTCTGAGATCAGTTGAGGTAATTAGGTGCTGTTGCTGTGACTAAAGTTATTAAGCAATTAAAAGCCTGACAAAATAAATGCATTTTATTGATTTTCTAAATGTTGGTGAGTGGAAACAAGTTTTTAAAGATGGAATTAAATCCTCTCCTGCATGCCAGAATGATGAACTTCTGGGCATCTTAAAAGGCTGTTTGCAAATTTCTTGCTGCATTGCCACCTGTTGTAATGGAACTGGGAATGACATGGGAGACAAGGGAAAGAGCCACAGTAAGATAAGCTTAGGCTGCAAAAGGAACATGGAGTGGCAAACGTCTCAGAAGGGACCCTTCCAATTTCTTGAGAAATGTTCTTTCAGACTTGCAGGCCCAGATGAACTAACTCTACTATATTGCAAGATTACATTAACAGAATCTTGCCAGTCTAAATGTATGTTTCTCCCTGTTGCCTTTGCAGCCAAAGGAAAGTATATTGCTAAGCACATTGACTTGTGCTTTAGATTGTAAGCCGCCCTGAGTCTTCGGAGAAGAGCGGGATATAAATGGGATTTTTTTTAAAAAAAGGTCCCTTTTGAGTCACTTGCCACACATAAGTTGCTTATTTATTCATCCCTCCCAGGTACAAAGCCTTCCCCCATTATGATGAGTTAGTGAGACTATCGTGAGCAGGGACTAAATTATTAAGGAAAATGAATTTGTGTAATTCACAGAAAATTAGATATCGTGTTTCTGTTTTTTTATTTTAATGTAAGAAAATAAATTATTTTCACTATTAAATAATTCAATACATACATGGATGTAACTAACTTGAGTTCAATCCATCAAAAGATATTTTTGGTTTGCATGATGCTTAAAAATGTAATGTATCCATTATAAATAGGCAATCCTTGACTTATGACCTTATGACTTATGTTACTTAGGCAAAGTAATGAGAGACCCCTCCAAAAAGGTATGATCCAGATTTGAAGTTTTGATAGTTGCACCTCCCCCTGCAGTCATGTGATTGAATTTTAGTTAAAGTCAACTGACCGATATTTACAACCATTTATAGTATCCTGCAGTTATGGGCTCACAATTATGAATATTCTTGCCAGAAATGGGCATTAACTTTTGATGATTTTCAGTAAAAAAACTCCTATTATGGACAATGGATTTGCTTAACAGCCATGGTGTTCATTTAAGAAGTGAACAACCAGAAAAAAAGATTGTAAAATTGGACATGAGCACAATTTATGACTGTATTTCTGGGCTGAATTACATTCATAAGTTAAGGACTATCTATATACCTTACTCAAAGCTTACAATGGTTTCATCTTTCTGTTTAGATGGCTTTAACTTTATTTTCACTGTGTTTTCCCCTTTTGACTGTTTATTGAGTATTTCAAAAAGAACAGATAACACTAGTATTTTATCTGGAATAGAAAAAATACAGCACTCAAGAATAAAATGTACACAATATGCACATGCATAAAGAAGTGGTTTATGTAGTTTTTATTTGCCTCCATAGACTAATACATTCATTCATTCATTCACAAAAAGGATTTCTTGAGGTGAATACTGTAATAGTTATTTTAGTAGTTTCATAAAGCTATACTTACCACATTGACGTTGAAAGCATAAAGAAGATCAAAAGGAAGTGCAGCTATTAAATCAATGATAAACCAGGTAGTCACATAGTGGATACAAATAGATCTTGCTTCAAATATTACTTGGCCAGACTTGCTGACATATGTAGTTCGGAAATTTAAAATAATATCTGCTTGACATAGAGAAATGTAAGTATTAGAAATTCCACTGGATTCCAAGTGATTTTTAATTTTTATTTAAATCAGTCATCTATAATTAAGAGAGGATATTTTAATGGGAATAATTTCATGTTTTTGTCACTAGTCTGATTTTGTCCATGTACCAAATACTATTATTGGTATTTCCTAGTTTCTTCCACATTTTAGCATTGACTGTCTTCTGTAGTTTTCCCACTATGATGCTATTTCATAACTTTATGCTGTACACTTAACTGCCCATCTTGCTAAATATAGTATTTAGCAGTTGGAAATATACTGCAAGGTTGAAACCACATGTAAATCTAAAAAGGCTCAGTTTATTACTTGAAAATGCAGGCTAAATGCACTAAGCCAACCTTTTATTCTTTTTCTTTTATACATTTTGCTCAACTGGTTTAAATATTTAAATAAATGATTTTTGTGACTGTCCAATGCATAAATAACTCCAACTTTGTTCCAACTCATAAGCTTGTTTCAACTTGCACCTTGCCATGATGACATTATATTGGAGAGAAACAGGAAGATGCAAAAATAAGTGCCCAGTTAGAATATTAGGTAAAGGTAAAGGTTCCCCCGCACATGCGTGCTAGTCGTTTCCGACTCTAGGGGCCGGTGCTCATCTCCGTTTCAAAGCCGAAGAGCCAGAGCTTGTCCGAGGACGTCTCCATGGTCATGTGGCCGGCATGACTAGATGCGAAAGGCGCACAGAACGCTGTTACCTTCCCACCGTAGTGGTCCCTATTTTTCTACTCGCATTTTTACATGCTTTCGAACTGCTAGGTTGGCAGAAGCTGGGACAAGTAACAGGCGCTCATTCTGTTACGCAGTGCTCGGGATTCGACCCGCCAAACTGCCGACCTTCTGATTGACAAGCTCAGTGTCCTAACCCACTGAGCCACCGCGTCCCTACTGTTAGAATATTAAAGAAACACAAAAACAAACTCTGTGTCTAGCAGCTAAATTGTCAGTAAAGACAAGAAGTAGATAAGAGACCAACATCAAACTCTACTGGAGAAGATCTTTGGTGTACAGATAGCCCTCAATTTAATGATTATTCAAAGTTATAATGGCCACAGAAAGGGTGCTTTATGGCTTGTAAACCATTTCTGTCAATTCTACATTTTTAAAATATGAACTTCCAATCTGAGTTTCATCTCTAAAATAAACCTTATGGATTAAGGTAAAAATGAAAAGCAATTACATTTCACAGCCTCTTTGTTACTGAAATTTATAACATTCAGATAGGTGTTGACTAATTAATCATTACCATTACCAAAAAAGTATTTTTATTTCAGAATAAACAAATGTGACTAACACTTATTTGGTAATAATAGTTTTTGTAGTGATATAAATAGTAGTAGCATTTATTTATTTATTAGGTCAATGATCAGCAAATAACAGTAACAAAATGAAACAAATTGATACAATATATTACTAAAAGAGACATCACATATAGGTATTAAATTTATACATCTATTACTGTATCAATACATTAATTACCTAAATAATGATAAATTAAAAATTAAAAAATAATATAAATATCCCTAGCAATGTATATACAAAAAGAACAACTATCTAAAAGTGATATTCAGGGTAAAAGTGAGAACTTTTTAAAACAGTAATTTAATGATTTTTGTCTTATTTTCATTGCAACAATACAAAATTTTCACAGGTAATAGATTTTAAATCTTGGAGAAAATAACTGATATAAAATTTTTATAATCTCACTGGTAATTTATCTATTAGAGGCAAAATAGAAATTATGTCTCTACAAAATTATGTCTCTACAAAATTTGCAATGTAATATGTCCAAGTTGGTTTCAACTTCCTTATTACCATACAGATAGATGTACTTCACTATGTAGATTTTACTATACTTGACTTGGAGTAGTGGTAATGGAAGAACATTGGATCTACGTTTAAAAAATGCTATTCTAAATAGAATAGAATAGAATAGAATAGAATAGAATAGAATAGGAATTGGAAGGGACCTTGGAGGTCTTCTAGTCCAGCCTTCTGCTCAAGCAGGAGAACCTATACCATTTCAGACAAGTCTCTTCTTAAAAATCTCCAGGGATGGAGTGCCCACAACTTCTGAAGGCAAGCTGTTCTACTGGTTAATTGTCCTCACTGTTAGGAAGTTTCTCTTTAATTCCAGGTTGCTTTTCTCCTTGATCAGTTTCCAACCATTGTTTCCTGTCCTGCATTTTGGTGCTTTGGAAAATAGTTTGATGCCCTCTTCTTTGTGGCAGGCCCTCAAATACTGGAATATTGCTATCATGTCACCCCTGTTTCTTCTTTTCTTTAGACTACCCAAACCCAAGTCCTGCAGCTGTTATTCATATGTTTTAGTCTCCAGGCCTTTGATAATTTTACTTGTTCTTCTCTGAACTTTTTCCAAAGTCTCAACATCGTTTTTGTAGTATGGTGACCAAAACTGGTTATAGTATTCCAGGTGTAGCCTTACTAGAGTTTTATAAAGCGGTACTAATACTTCATGTGATCTTCATTCTATGCCTCTATTGATACAACCCAGCATTGTATTAGCTTTTTTAGCTGCTGCTCCATACTTCTGGCTGATAGTCAAGTGATCGTACACTAGGACTCCAAGGTCCCTCTCACAGTTACTGTTTTTGAGCCAGGTCTCACCTAATCTGTACTTATACCCAGTGCTTTTTTTGTAAAAGAAAAAGGTGCCGGAACTCACACATGTCATACAACCCACCTTGCCTACCCTACAAGGTTCCATTCAAAAAAGGTGCCGGAACTCCATTCTGAGGGTACTATGACAAAAAAAGCCCTGCGTATACCTTTGATTTGTCTTGCCTAAATGTAAAACTTTGCTTTCTTCCACATTAAAACTCATTTTGTTGGATAGGGCCCATTGTTCAAGTTTGTCAAAATCTTTTTGGATCCTGAGCTTGTCTTCTGGGATGTTGGCTATTCGTGCCAGTTTAGTGGTATCTGAAAATTTGATGATTCCCGCCCCCCCATTTCCTCATCTAAGTCATTTATGAAGATATTGAAGAGTACTGGGCCTAAGATGGGCCCTTGTTATCCCAACTTCTTACTTCTCTCCATGTGGATGTAGTACCATTGAGGACTATCACTGAATATGGTTTGTCAGCCAGCTATAAATCCATCTGGTGGTGATGTTGTCTATCCTACTTTTTTCTAGCTTACTAAGCAGTAGATATATTATGTTTTGAAGATAACACACTGGTTCTCATGTATCACTGTTTATCTGCATTCTGTCATGTTGGAACAACCTGTTGACCTACATCTGAAATTTTACATTTATTATTCTTTGTATAATTAATTGTTTGGCTTGATCATAGCCTACTGACATTAAAAAATAGTATAGAAAGAGCCCATATGAAGCTAACCTATGCTCCATTGTCTATCTCCATGACAAATTTATTAAAATTAAGGGGGTCAGTCCATTTGGAAAGAAATATAATGAAGTCTGAATATTATCATCTCCCAGTCTCTGACCTGTCTTGAATCTTAAGTGGGCATTTGGAATTCCATTGGGAGCAGCTAAAAATGACTGCAGAAGTTTTGTTTGCATAGTTTCTAGCAATTTCTTCTTCATATAAATTCCTGTTTGTGCCTTGTAACAAATTTGAGCCAATGTTTTAAAGCTACTAAGTGTTCACTACCAGTATAAAAAAATAGTTGAATAGCATTCATCAACCTAAAGACTAATTGCATCACCTGATTCTAATTAGCATTCCACATGCTTCTTGAGCAGAACTGACCCCCAATTATTTAAATGTGTGAGTCTGTGGTAGAATTTCCATATACCATCTTAGCACAGCATAAACTCCCAATACTTCTTTATACTGACAATGACATATAAACTCTCAAACATCTGTTGGATTGAAAAGAGTTGTTGCTGCAACATTAGGGTACTGGAGACAAAACTGGCTCTCAGTTTTAATAAATTGAAATATCTGATTTTTGCTAAGAGAGATAAGATATTCAGCATTTCTGGAGAATAGAGGGCTGTTTGATAAAAGTTTAACAGATATACAACAACCATCTTCAAAGTAATCTTTTAACATTATAGTGCAGTGGTGGCGAACCTTTTTGAGACCGAGTGCCCAAACTGCAACCCAAAACCCACTTATGCATCGCCGGGTGTCAGGGGCAGGGCCACCGAGTGGGCATGACCACCAAGTGGGCATGGCTATGGTAGTCATGGGAGTATGGTAGGGTGTGGCTGGGGTGGGCCTGGCCACCTTGATGTTACTTCTGGGGAGGGATGCCTGTGGGGGCAGGGCAGGATTGGAATAGATCCAGGGATTCTCTGGTGAGTGGGACAATGGGTAGGAGGCTTGTCCTGCAGGTGAGGTGAGGTGAGGGAGGGGGCAGGGCAAGGGTGTCATTGCCATGGGGCAAGGCAAGGTGAGACAGAGGTTGGGGCTGGTTGCAGACAAAGGGTGGCTCCGGTGAGGAAAAGGAAGAGGCTTTAAGCAAGCTTAGCAACTGGAGTGAGGATTCCCCCCCCCAAAAAAACAAATGTGCTTCATGGCACGACAGAAGAGACCAAAACTTGCTGCAACCACCCAGCAGATGGGAAGGGAATAAAGACCAAACAGCCCCCCAATCCTCAACAAAAATGCTCACAACAACGAAAGTCTCGGACAGGGACAGGGAGAAGAGCGTGTGCAGGTGGGCAGGAATACTTGGCAGGCAACTTCTCCCCAGGCCCCAGACGAGGTAAAAGGAGCCAGATCCCCTGCTCTTGCTGGCTGGCTGGCTCCTCGGCTCTGCCTCACTTACCAGAGCCTGCCTGGGCTGCTGCTGCGGTGCACACAAGGCTTGGCAGGCAACTTCTCCCCAGCCCCTGCATGAGGTAAAAGGGGCCATATCCACTGCTCTCTCTGGCTGCCTGGGTCCTCTTCCCTGCCTCACTTACCAGAGCCTGCCCGGGCTGCTGGCGCCACGTGCACAAGGCTTGGCAGGCAACTTCTTCCCGGCCCCTGCATGAGGTAAAAGAGGTCAGATCCCCTGCTCTTCATGGCTGCCTGGCTTACCAGATCCTGCCTGGGGGACTGCTGCCTCCAGCACTGCTGTCACATACACGGCTTGGCAGGCAACTTCTCCCTGGCCCTGGATGAGGTAAAAGGGGCCAGATCCTGATCCCCCCACCAAACCTGCTCTCGCTGGCTGGCTGGCCCGTGGCCATTCTCTGAAAACAAGCAATTTGCCATGACTTGCATAGTGGGAAATGGCCGGTTTTAAATGGCTGGAGGCAAAGATCTGTGCCACACCATTCCCGAAACTGGAAGTTTCCCACCTCATGTGATGTGGAGCTGCTAAAGCACCACCCGCCTTGCCCACCTCAGCCCCTCGGCTCTGGGTGCGAACTCTAGAGGCTTCAAAAAGGCCTCTGCCAGCTGGATCGGCCATGGGAGGGGAGCAAAATCACTGTGCAGCCCTAGATCCATGGGGCAGAGGCCTTTTCCAAGTGGCAGTGCCAGCAGTGTGTTCCATGTGCAGATGGGGGATGGGAAACTCCGGCAGCGGAGGCAGGGGGAATCCGTGTGTGGAGGGAAAATGGCAATCCATGTAGTGGCTCCCATTCCCCACCTCGTGCATGGATCGCCCTGCCGCTGCTGGCATGGCAGAAGCATTTTTGAAGCCTCTGGAGATTATATCCAAGGCCATTGGAGGCCTGAAAAAATGCTTCTGCCACCCAGATCTAGGACTGCAGAGCAATTTCTCTCCCTCCCCCCATGGCTGATTTGGAGGGAGGTGAGCAGCTGCTACGAAACCGGCCCTCTGCCACAACATGCCAGGCAGGCGTTCTCCCCCGGAGGGAGGCAAGCGACTGATACGCACCTGAAATCTGGAGAATGGCGAGCGGCCGCTATGTGCCCGAAACTGGCCCTCTGACACAGTGCCCGAGGTGGCCTTTTGCCTCTGGCCAGACTCAAACAGCCACCTCAGGCCAAACCGGACATTTGCTACGATGCACAAGGCAGTTGTTTGCCTTCAGTCAGAGGCAAACAGCCACCTCGCAGCAAATGTTCGGTTTTGACATGGAATGGATCTTTGCCTCCCACCAGAGGCAAACAGCCAGCAAATGGGGCAGATTTTTGCCTCCAGCTGGAGAAAAATAACCAGGAAGTGGCATGGATCTTTGCCTCCTCTCAGCCCCAGCCCTGGTCTTTTGGGAGAGAAGAACCTCCTTCAGCCCCTGTAAGTCAGGTGGCCGGCTCGATCTGACCGGGGGCAGGGTGGTCACAGCTGGCCTTTGACTCCTGGTGGCCCATAGCATGGTGAGTAGCAGCCTGCCATGGCGGAAGGAGGGAAGATTGGTGCCCCATCAGTTCCCTGAGCCCTGGCCAAGCCATCACAAGGATTGCTGTGCTGCTGCTGCCATTCCCCCCTGTACGGATTCTCATGCCAGTGCTGCAGTTTCCCCCCCGCATGGATTGTCCTGCTGCCACCACCATTTCCACCCCTGCAGGGATCACCCTGCCGCCACTTGGAAAAGGCCTTTGTCCCACAGATCTAGGGCTGCACAGTGATTTTGCCCCCCTGTGGGGGAATTTTGTGGTGCTTCAGCGGCCTGGATTGGCAGTGGGGAGGGTGCAAAATCATTGTGCAGCCCTAGATCTGTAGGACAGAGGTTTTTGCAGGCCTCTGGAGCCCAGATTGGGCCGCTGGCGCACCGCACAATTGCCCCCT
>JAKJMR010017901.1:983615-1015273 GCA_024449315.1 Daboia siamensis | reverse complement strand
ATGATTTATGTTATGTTAAAGAAAAAAAATTCTAATAAAATATATACAAAAAAAAAAAAAAAAGAAGCTAAGCAGCAGTTAGTGCTGCTTCTGTTGAAACTGAATAAACATGTTTCTGTTTTCACCACTCTGCCTTGTCAATGTCTCTCCAATCCTGAAACTTAACAGTGGTGACAAAGGTGGGATCTGCTGTTAAGAAGAGAGCCAGAAGTCACTAGGGGTGAGGTCAGGCATCAGAGCTCTGGCAGGAACTACATTCCCCCCTCTGTCTGCCAGCAAGCCACGCTGAAGACAACCATGTCCTAAGGACCCGTCCTAGGACCAGCCTTAGGAAACCTTAGCAGCACAAGACATTGAGAGGTCGAAGACAACTCACCATGCACAAGGTCGGCAAGTTGGAAGAGTTCGACGTGGTGCATCCCGAGAGGTGGAGCTCATACATTTCCCGCGTTGAGAATTATCTGTGAGCTAACCAAGTTAGCGAAGATGGCTTGAAGGCTGTCATGTGTGGCCAGGCAACATCCAACATAGCCGAAAACCTAGTCACTCCTGCCACACTGGAATTGGTCACCTTCGCAGACCTTAAGAAGAAGCTCAAGGAGCGCTTTGAGCTGAAGCTCTCTATCATTACATGGAGGCATGCATTTGAGCAGCAGGAGCAGAAACCAGGAGAGTCTGCTGCCGAATTCATGGGCATCCTACGACAGGTGTCCCGGCTTTGCAACTTTACAGATCTTGAAGAGAAACTGTGAGACCATTTAGTATGTGGGCTGAGGAACTGGGAACTCCAGCAGAAGTTGTTTGCTAGGGAGACCCTCATGTTTCAAGACACCCTGAAGGAGGTAATGGCTGAAGAAGCCACTGGAGGTGCCATCAAAGCTTTATGGCCCTCCAAGAACACTCCTAATCCAGAAGCCATCCACCATGAGGACGCTGAACAAACTGAAGACTTCAACACGGACCATGAGGTCGACCAGCTGCAGAGGGAACCAGAAAGAATCCAATGGCCATTTGACAATGTGCGTTCAATGTGCGGGCTATGGAGGCTGACATAGATGCTTGGAGTGCAGGTTCTGCACAGCAATGTGCCAAGCATGTGGCAAGCAAGGCCACATCACCGCTGTCTGTAAAGGTCACCAGAGGGACTCTCCAGGAATGGTACCAGGGCACCAGGACAGCACAGAGTTGGCTACTGCTCCAGCAGAAGGAGCATGTTTAGAATGGGTACCCATTGCCCACTTAAAGAGAAGCTTAGACTCAGGGTCAAGCTTCAAGGATTCCCATGCCACATGGAACTGGACACTTGATAGTTTCCCAAGGAACTTTTAACCAAATTTGCACTCATAGGGGCAAACGAGTTAAACTCAACCATCTAACCTCATGATGATTGATTTCCAAAACTCCCACATAGCGGTTAAAGGAGAAGGAATGTGCAGTTCAGAGTTTGAGGGTCCCCTGGACGTCATGGTGGTCGAGGGCCACTGTACAAGCCTCATTGGGCTCAACTGGTTTGATGCATTGGGCATCCATGTGACTGGCATTAACCAAACACAAGCGGCGGACTTGTCGGCAGTTTGCCAGGAATTTGCTGATGTGTTCAGCCCTAGCTTAGGAGAGTACAAGGAGTCTCCAATTGCCCTCCATCTTGATCCATCCATAGCCTCAATACAGAACAAGCCTCGTAGAGTGCCTTTTGCTCTCAAACCAAAAATCAATGCAGAGCTGGACAAGCTGGTGCAACAAAGTGTGTTGCAGCCAGTTGATAGCAGTGTGGAAAACCCCCATAGTTATGCCACTTAAGGCCAATGGGGATGTGCGCATTTGCGCAGATTATAAGTGCATGATCAACCGAGCACTTCAACAACACACATATCCGGTGCCTTTAGTCAGCCACATTTTGGCGTCACTACAGGGAGTTCGCGTGTTTGCCAATTTGGGTTTGGCTCAAGCATACCAGCAGCTACCCGTGGATGACGCCATGGTGGAAGCTCAGCCATAGTCACCCACAGGGGGGCTTTCAGGGTAAGGCGCCTATAGTTCGGGGTCAGTGTAGCCCCAGGGCTCTTCCAGAGCATGATGGAGCACACGCTCAAGGGCATCTCAGGTATGTACCCCTATTTTGATGACATCCTCATAACTGGGGAGTCAGTCGAGGTTTGGCTGAATGGCTCAAGGCCGTCCTTCAGCATTTCCACCAACAGGGGCTAAAATTGAAGAGGGAGAAATGCAAAATTAGGGTGGACTCAACTGAGTTCCTCGATTTCCGCACAGATGCCACAGGCATTCATCCTGCCGAATCAAAGTTCAAGGCAATTCAGCAGGCCCCGAGCCCTAAGTCAAAGAGGGAGCTTTTTAGGCTTGCTAAACTTTTACTATGCCTTCCTCCCACACAAGGCTGCAGTGGCAGAGCCATTACACAGGCTCTTGGACAAAAAGGCACAGTGACAGTGGATGAACATCCACAAGAAAAGCTCCGCGGCAGTCAAATCACTGCTGTCTTCACATTCAGTACTCACTCACTTTAATGAAAAGCTGCCCATCTGCATTGCTTGTGATGCATTGCCATACGGGGGTCGGGGCAGTGTTGAGCCATTTAATGGCTGATGAGAGGCAGGCTCCCATCATTTATTAGTCTAGGACCCTATCTTCAGCAGAACACAACTACGTGCAAATAGACAAGGAGGTGCTGGCCATAGTGGCTGCCATAAAGAAGTTTCATGACTACTTGTATGGCCGCCATTTCATGGTCTTCTTGGACCACAAGCCACTTCTGGGTTTGTTCACCATAAACAAACAACACCTCAGATTCTGTCTCCCAGGATGCTGAGGTGGTGTATCTTCCTTTCAGCCTATGATTACTGGCTGGTTCACAAACTGGGCAGAGAAATGGGCCACACAAATGGCCTCAGCAGGCCTGCCTCTGCCACACATAGAGCCAGATCCCACTCTGGCGCCCGCATCCTCGCTATCCAGGATTTGCCAGAGTCTCCCCTTCATGCTGGGGACATGGCTACCGAGACAGCTTCAAAAAAGATGCTTAGTCGAGTGTTGAACTGGGCATACACAGGATGTCTGGACAGGTGTCTGGGGACAACCTTCCAGTTTTTATATGCGGAACGATGAGCTATCAGTTCATAAGGGCTGCATCCTTTGGGGGAGTCAGGTCATAGTCCCGAGATCCTTGAGGTCCAGGGTTTTAGTGTCTCTGCACAAGGGACATCTGGGAATAGTCTGGATGAAAGCACTCACAAGAAGCTATCTGTGGTGGCCTGGGTTTGATAAAGTTATTGAGGCCCAAGTACATAGTTGCTGCACTTGCCAGCAATCCAGACCCGAGATGCCGTAAACCCCTGTCCACCGATGGAAAACCATGCAAGCCCCATGGTCAAGAATCCACATTGACTTTGCTGGGTCATTTCAGGGACAGCTGTTCCACATTGTGGTGGACAGTCACTCCAAATGGTTAGAGGTTGCACCTGTCCCAACTATGACTACTGCCAGGACCATCCAGGAACTGCGCAGGATCTTTGCAATACATGGGTTACCCAATGTGCTAGTCTCAAGACAATGGGGCTCAGAATTTCAGTCCTTCCTGAGGGCTAACATGATCAGGCATGCCACTTCAGCCTCCTTTCACCTGGCCTCAAATGGCCAAGCAGAACACATGGTCTGAACGACCAAAGAATCTTTGAAGAGGATCATAATCGGTGATTGGCGTCACAGATTGGCAGATTTTCTACTCTACTAATGCACAACTCCCTGCACGTCCATGGGCAGAAGCCCAGCAGATCTTAGATGGGGTCGGCGCTTAATCACGAAGTTGGATCGGCTACATCCAGACTGGGTTGCCATGGACATAGCACAACTAAAACTACTGCGAAGTTTGCCAGTTGGTGCCCGGGTTTGGGCCTGGAATTACGGTCAAGGGGCACTGTGGGTGGTAGCTGTGGTTGGTAAGGTGTCAGGGCCATTTTCTTATGAAGTGGTCCTGGAAGATGGCAGAGTGATACGGCAGCACATCGACCAACTGTGCTGGAGGCTAGCAAACCAATCACTGGCTCAAGACTCTTGTGAAGGCCAACCCCAGGAGCGGCTCGACAAAGGCCTGACAGCAGAGTCTGCATTCACTGACAAGAATCCCAGCCATGGAGACGGGGGTCTAGCAGCAAGCGAATCACCCCTGAATGTACAGACCGCACCCATTGAGTGGGACTGGCAAATGGCTCTGATTTCCAGCCCAGCGGAAACTGTGCCACCAATGGATTTTGACTCGGGTCTACTGAGACAGACCACCAAAGGGACTCGGGCTGACCTAGAGCAATTGGGTCTCAAAACCCTGGTCTACCCAGCCTGGCAGACGAGCTGGTAGACCGGGAACTCCCAGCGACTCTGAGATGCTCGGAGCGGCCGCAAAGACCGCCAACATATTTAAAGGACTATGTTCATTACTTGAGAATTGCATCATCTAGGGGGAAGGGGTGTTATGTATTGAGATAAATTGCTTGTAAATTGTTGTGCAATGGTTAACGGCCATTACTGTTTAAACTCCAGACTGTTTGTCTCCGGAGCTGTTAGTTTGCATTTTAGGTGGGAGTTACTGCTTTAATCTCATTGGCTGCTGACTAGCGACAGTCCATATAAATAGAAACTAAGCAGCAGTTAGTGCTGCTACTGCTGTAACTGAATAAACGTTCCTATTTTCACCGCTCTGCCTTGTCAATGCCTCACCGATCCTGAAACTTAACAATAGTGAAGCTATATTCAGAATAGGAAAGCTGTAGAAGCTAAAATAGTTTAAATATTATAAAATAGAAAACTATCAATCAGTATCTACTGCTTGCTAACATCTATGATTTACGCATTCCTAATTAGGTTTATAGTCACATTGCTTTTTGCTACAGTACAAGTTGTTAACTATCAAATAAAAGCTTAGATCATGATAGGTATCTCAAAATTTTCATGTCCTACAAGATAGGAACCATACAGTATATTTGCCCTTAAGCTAAATATATAAATCTGATAGATGTCAAATTCCAAAGATCAAAGGGATTTTGCTAGAAATTGAACTTGCTGGTATTATGTCTCCTAAATCAAAACACTGCATGTTCTTATTTTTTTTGCTTTAATATTATTTCTTGCTTTAATTAAAGCCAGGTACTCTCTGTCAAAAACATAGATTTCTGTCATTTCCAAATTTTCAGGTAGAGCATCAGAATCCAGTTTATCATTTTTAATTTGTCCATTAATCAATCTTTACATTTTTCTGAGTGAAAGCCCGGTTTGGCCTAATGGTTAAGGCACTAGTTTAGAAAATAGAAAACTATGAGTTTTAATCTCATTTAGGCATGAAAGCCAGCTGGATGACTTTGGGCCAGTCACATATTGTCAGCCTACAATGTCAGGCCAGTGGGTCAGTTCCTGTCACAACAATGAATCTACACTTAGTTGATATATTAAAAAAGGTAAAGCCTGTACTTTGCAGGAAAAATGCTATGAAGAAAATTCACATTTTTTATTGTTTTCCCCAATTATCAGCATTCATTCAATGTTTTATTATTTGGATAGGACATCACAAAGTGAACTATCAAAGTATAAATGAGTTTTGGTTCACATGTGTCTGTCCTTGGAAACACGCGTTAATAAGTCTCATCATTAAAATGCAGCAATTCACATTCTGACTGGTTTATCTAGAATGGAATCTCTTGTCATATCTGTTCTTATAGAACCTCACTTTCAGTTGCTTACCTTCTTCAGGTTGTTAGTTTTCATTGTTATTAAAGACCTAAATAATTTAAGGGATATCATTAAGTGTTTATTTACAAAATTTTCACACCATATCTCTAGGGAATTCATGGTGGTTTCCAACAATCATATAACCAATCATATAACTGTGATTAGTAGTGGTGATCTTGAATCTTTCCTTTGTATATATATAAAAAGCTAATAAAACAATTAAAGGTGATAGTTGATATCCAGCTAAATATCTTTATCCTAGACTTGGCCAGGTGGTAGAGAGGGAGATTCTTGCTTGGTATTTGGAGGCTGTGAGGACCTGGTATAAAACAAACTCATGCTGAATCCTAGCAAGATAGAGTGGCTAATTATTCATGTTATTTTAGACTGGAGGTACCCTACCCCTCAAGGAACAAAATTACACAATGGGTATTTGGGGAGACTTATGGCTTCTGAACTACAGGCAGGTGACAAGAACAAGGCACTTTGTTTCACTAGCTTTGGCTGATGCACCAAGTATGGAATACAATATTCCAATTTATGCACTTATCACCTCACAGCATCTATTTCTTGGTGGGTGAAAACTGTTCCACTGGGGTAACACTTATGTAGTCCTTGATTGGTTGCCGATGTATTTCCAGCTAAATTTAAACTCTATAAATCAGTTTGGAGTTGAGTCCTTGTTATCTGCAGGACCATTTTTTTCAAGTGGAGTCTATCCATCTATTCATGTTCAGATTCCTCTCACAAAGAATGTCAGGGTAGTGGGAATTCAGAGGTGGAAATTTTTGATGGCTTTTTTGGCTCACTGAAACAGCATGCCACAAAATATTCTGATGGCTCCCCTTATGTTAATGAATCATTAGTAAGGCAGCTAAGACTGACCTTTTTAGTCAGGTTTTGCTTGCCAAAGTGCTGTTTTATATATGAAGGATGTTTTAATGTTATGCCTGCTTTTACATTTTTAAAAAAATGATTATTTCATGATTACATTTTATTATTGTTGTTGAGATCCATTGACTGAGTGAAATATACTGTAACTCTCATAAATAAACAAATACTCATTTCCTCGTAAATCACAATTTAAGTAATTAATTGACAGGCCCAGGTAATCACACTTGCAATTAAGCATAATTAGGGGCACTGACATGTTCAACTCTTCAGTAAGGTTTCAATTTGATTGGCCACAGACATGCTTTGATAAAATAATGGCAATTATTTTCACATTAATGTTTTTAACTGATTTGCTTTATTTTTGATCAGTTTGGAATTGAAGGTGAGACAGCAGCACCCTAAATTAGGGTTAATGTCATAGGGAGAGAGGGAGGGAGGGAAGGAGGGAGGGAGGGAGGGAGGGAGGGAGGGAGGAAGGAAGGAAGGAAGGAAGGAAGGAAGGAAGGAAGGAAGGAAGGAAGGAAGGAAGGAAGGAAGGAAGGCAAAAAGAAGGAAATTTGATAGTACTCAAATCAGTTTGCAGAAAATTAGTATACCTTCACTAGATCTGGCTAAAGTAATTGCATAGGTAGCTAAGCAGAAGAGAGATAGGCAGATTCAGCTTCTGTGCCCAGAGGTGTGCAAATATCATCCTTGAATGTGCACACACAGCATCTGATGCTAATATGGTTTTTGACAAGCATGTCAGGTTTTATAATTGCTTTTTCTCAGTCCTACTGAATGATTTGCTTATAAATATACATAAAATTGAAGTTTCTTTTTGTGACCATCTATTATGTCAGCAGAGTATTGCCATTGAAGAGGCTTCTGATGCAAAGCATTCAAAGATTTATAACATTTCTCTTGGGCTGATTGTTCTTTACCACTTTACCACAACCACTTATATCCCATCAGTAATAAAAAAAAATGGTTACTTTTTTTTCAGCAAAAGCTTTCTCCTCTACATTTTTTTAAACTATAAATGAATAGCCATCATTCTACAAATTCATATTTACAAATGATTAATTAAGCTTCTGAATACCTAAAAACTGACACATACATTTAATCAGTCTCGTTGCCATTTATAATGTTTGTTTGGATGGAGTGGAGAGGCATTCTTTTAGGCACTGAGATATGGTGAAATTTTGATATATTTTCCAAAGATTTTTTTCAGTTTTCAGTTCATCTACATTTTCCAGACTACTTCAAAATAAAATCAGAACAATATTAAAACTTGCTTTAATAATCAGATTTGTATTTTATTTAAAAGAAGTTATTTTAATTCATTTCATTTGACTCCTGTGCTGACCACCATCAATATTTATTTAAAAACACTATAAGCAAAAAAATTTTTTTTTAAAGTTTTAAACACATAATCATTTTCAATCATGTTTCCCAAGATCAGCAAACTGAACAGTAGCCACTTAATATTTCTATAACATAATATGTAAGCTTTTCATGATTTGCACACACTATTATGAATTTAAAATTACACACCCTCCTTGATCTATACTGACACAATCTCCTTTGTTTTTGATGTTAGTGTCTTCCTATCTTTGTATTTGCATATTTTATTTGCAGGGCCACATTTTATTCACAGTTTCTTCCAGAAAACATATGCATGGGGTTCTCAGTGATGCATACCAACATAATTCACACTACAATAAACAGTTCCTGCTATTTAGTAATCTTGGAAGTGAATCTGAACCATCCATGCCTAATGTAACAATTGGATCCTTCTGACAATTCCACTGATGCAGAATAAATACCGAAGCCTTTTTAATGTGCTTTATCACTAATAATTTTTGTGCTCCTGTAAAAGGCACCTTGCAGTGTGCATTGACCACGGACCTATTCATCAACACCACATCAAACAAAGACTGATCTCTTGTACCTAGTTGTACAGGCTGCCTGGCTGCCTATTCTTGCAGTTAGTCCTCCCCTCTAACCCCCAAGTTCAACAATTATCTTTCCAAGAGTCTTTGAGGTTGTAGGTGCTGCTGTTGCTGCTGTTGCAAATTAGAAGAACAAATCCTGGCACTGAGCAGCTACCCTTGCAAAAATAGTTTATCTCCTGTGATAGTTGGCAGGAGCAATAATAAACAGGGCCAATGTTACCAAGCACAAGCACACTGGAGCTCATTAGATTGTCAGTCATTTGTTTATTTACTTAAAACAAAATTATATTATGTTTGCTTTAAACAATATGATATACTTCCTACAAGGGTATATCTTGTAGCTTCTTCCCTAATATATTTCTTAAGAGGCCAGTACAGAATAGACTTTATTATATTCCTTTAGTCATGATAATGGACTGATTTAGGTGAATTTAAAACTCAAAATTCTATGTCTTCAGACCACTTAAAATGAATTTGAAAAATAGGTATATCCAGGCCCTAAAATTACCTCACACACCACTGCCTGCTATCATAGTCTTCTTCAACCTAGTGTTCTGCAGATGTGTTAGGCTACAATTCCCATGCTGAGCCAGGGATTATGAAAGCTGTGATTAACAATTTTGGATTTTGGAAGTGTTATTAGCTGAATTCACTCATTGGTGCAGTGATTGTTACAATCCTGCAGCAATGGAATCCTTGCAAATGGTTCCATTTTCTGTAAAGTTCTGCAACACTCTTTGTCCGAATAAATAACAAAACCTTTTCTTTATTACGATTTCATATAAGCCTCTACTGCTAACTCTTTACTCAGATAACTGACTTGTGAAAGTCCTCTATGTTTGCCCAGTACATGATCCTGATGAGAAAACTATCCATCTCCAAGAAAGGAACCTGTTTAATTTCTTCAGATTGAATTTACTAATAGCTCTGACCAGCAACAAACTCATTTGGTCTTCGTATCAGAACACATTTATATGTATGAGATCTGCTCCCCAACTAGAAGACTGACTTTGTCTTCTAGAGCTATCCAGCCACTGCTGAGCCAAAGCAACAGCACTTCCAACAGGCACTATATTACTTCAGAGATGGCTGGAGATTTTTTCCATTGATAAGAAAATGGCCAAACTCTACATATGAGATAAATAAAACCGTAATTGATCCCCATATGCAGGAAGATAGGATGGAAGGATTCTGGATTGCTCTCATTCTAGATGAAGGTGAGAATAGCTACTTTACATGCTTCTTGATATTAAAAGAAACCAAAAGAAAAATAAATAATTTGATAAGGTTTGTCTGAAATGGTATAGGGTTTCCTGCTTGAGAAGGTATTGGACCAGAGACCTTCAAGGTACCTTCCAACTCTGTTATTCTGTTAAACATTTCTTGATTATTTTTTTTTTTAAAATGTTAGCATGTTAAAAACCTTTTGCTCTATCCTATTTTAGGAACTTGTCAAACTGAAAATCTTTAAAATGTGATTGTCTATTTGTAAACTGAAGCTGCAGAGCTGTCAAAACCCTGTACTCTTTTTACAGCATCTGTAGGCCAAGTATAACTTAGCTAACATTCATCTAAATCAGGGGTGTCAAACTCAATTTCACTGAGGGCCGCATCAGCATTGTGGTTGCCCTCAGGGGGCCGGGTGGGTATGGTCTGGGTGGGCGTGGCTAGAGTGTGTATGGCCTACTGGGTGGGCGTGGCCAGCTCTACATCGTTGGCATCAAGGGTGCCTATGGGGGCCTGGGCAGGAGTGGGACAGATCTGAGGGTCTCTGGCAGAAGGAGGGTCTCTGGGCCAGGGCCAAGGCAGTGGGGGCCGTTCCCTCACTGTTTTCAGGATGGCTTCGCGGGCCACATGAAACCACTTCGCGGGCCGGATCCGGCCCCCGGGCCTTGTGTTTGACATGTCTGATCTAAATGTTGTTAAATAGTCAATTACATAACATCTATTACATCTCTTTTAGAATAGCAATAGCATGCACAACTCTCATGAATACTGCAAATATCAAATGCTATTCTTGTGACCACCAAGCAGTGCCCTATATGGACACTTTTATCCTTACTCTCACCCCATACTTCCATTAAATTGTACTTCTGAAAGTTCTCTTTTTGCTTGCCTGGGTTAGTTCCCTTTTGCTCATCTCAAGAATCCCTTTGCTCTAGACTACAGGAAAAGCATGATGTTATTTAAGCTGGGTCACACAAAAGACACATACAAGGTTCCAAAAGGATTTCATCAATCACACATTTTAATAGCAAATATGGCTCAGTATAAGTAAATGTGAAGTAATGGAGAGGTATGTGTGAAAATGAAAAATAAAGTTCTCTGAGTTAGTAGTGAGCAGGCTATCTTTATTTTCTAAAGCACAGGAATTAAAGTTAGATTGATGCTTACTGAAGCCAAAATGGCATCTCTGGTGGTAAAAATGAAAACAGAAACTCAGAAATCCCATTGTATTTGATAGATTTTTCTTCCAACAATTAAGTTTCTTTAGGAGTAGAGAGAAATATAGAAAATAATAGAGAAAAATATTTATCAATATACAATGCACATTAGATCCACATCTGATCTGGGTTGTTTTATTTTGTCTAATAGTATGGGTAAGGACACTAGAAAATAGTCTTCGCCCATAATAAAAATCTATTAAACTGAAGAGAATTTATGCTTAAATGCAGACAGAAAACAGATACGTGACTTTTATCACTTTGTAATGCTTACCCTTACTTAATTTTGTTAGAGAATCTACAGTAATTTGCAAAACTAGCAATGGTAATGTCAGAAATAATTGAAATATCTTACCTATGATAAAAAGTATCTCCACTGCAATGTCACTGACTGTTGTGCTTCGAGTTGTAGATAGATCATCATTGCCAATAAAACAAACATTGTAAGGTACAGTTACGGCAACATAAAACGTTGCTAGTAATATAAGCCAGTCCCAGCCAGCTTTAAAAGTGCTAAAATGCAAAAGTATGAATTTGGACTTTTTTGCATCTGAAACTTTATATTCCGGAAATGCTGGTTTATCTACAAAAACATTCTGGAAAAAGAAAGAGAGAAAAAGATAATTCAGACCAATCTGAGGAATTTTGGCTGACTAATTTATAAGAATCATTTTAGCAACCTTAAGTTGTTTTGAAAGCTTTTGCATCCATTGTCTACATTTTGGATGATTTTGTCTTGCTATTCATTCAATCCTCCCTTCATGGTTTCTTTTGCAAGTAACGTAATTTCTGAGATGAATTTGTGCAGCTTTCCCCTTAATAAAATTAAACGTTTCACTAGGTTTAGAATTGAACAAGAAATAATTTTCACAGTTAAAATACAACTGTATATCACAATAAAACCTGCAACTTTATAAAATAAAAACATAGTGAAATGCGGGGGGGGGGGGAATAAATTTTAGTAGGAAAGATAAGTTGTTTATATTTGCCTTGTTCCTGAAACATGTATTTCATTTGGAAGACAGCTATTTCCATTTAACAAACTTTGGGGAGGGTGGGAAGGTAAGAGTGTTTCCATACTTGAAATCTGCATTTCTTAGAAGCTTGTTAAAATGTTGTAATTGGGAAAACGCTAGCAGGTTACTGTGAGTGTTATTCTTGGAGCCCTCTCTTAACACATCTTCAATGAGATAATAGATATAACCTCTTTACTCTTTGCCTTCCATCTTATTACTCTAAATTCCTCTTTTCATTCTTCCAGTTTCGATTTCTTCTATCTCTTTACTCACAATTTCCCCTGGGCAACAGTCACCTTTCATAGAAGCCATATGCTAACCCTGCCCCCCTCTCTCCCCCAATCTTCACTTCCCCCAGCTTTGGAACACTTTTGTATCAACCTCGTAAATTCTGCTAATTCTGCTTGCAGAGAAGGACACTCTCTAGCATTCATTCATTGTCTGATGGCCCCCTAGAATTATAATCTATGTAATGTATTAATATATTGTACCAAAATTTGTATTCACAAGGGAATCAAAGAAAATACAAAAAAGCAATTATTATCATACAATGATAGAGAAATTCAAAAGAACAATTGTTACAGTGAAAGTCCTAAATAGAATGATATATTGGTATTTCAAGTCTGTATACATCCATTGTAAAAATCTTTTACAAACAGTAAAACAGTTTTTAAACCAGTCATTTCGTGTTATATCCAGATGTATACAATGGAGCTCTTGAAACCAGAATTCATTGATATCATTCAATCTTCTTTTAGAATGACTAAATCTGTCTTTTTTTTTAGGTAGCATTTTAGAACTCTTTTAGAGTATGTATTAGATTTAAATATAATTTCACTAGGATAACACTATTAAATCTCATTAAATTCCATTGCAAAATTGAAATACTTATGTTTTATTTCTCATATTATTATTTTAATTAATGTCTGATTTTTATTACTTAATATACTATTCATATTACATAATTAAATTACAATTCAGAAATCAGTAAAACTTTATTGTAAACTCACTCCTAATATATTATACACAATTCTTGAGGGTGGGGAGAAATAGTTCCTATTAGGATAAAATCAGGCCTAACAACTATCATCTTATGCATCTTTTACTCAGTGGGATCTTCTATTGCTTATCCAGCAGTATTAATCAAAGTTTTCCTTACAAGTAATAAATAATCACTCCATGTGGATTAAACCAAGATGTAGTATAGTCTCATTTTTTAAATCTTTATATTAAGACAATAATTAATATCTTGAGCTCTGCTAGTTTTCACCTAGATGAATTGGTAAATACTAAAATTGGCAAATAAAAAAAATCTTAGTATGATATTATGTGAAGAAAATATTCAAATAAACAATAATTGCTTTTATTTCAGTAGAATTGAAAATAGTTCTGAAGACTTCTGACTCCAATTATAACCAAAGAGCTAACTATCAGCTACCAAAATGTATAGGGAATCTATTCCCTGGAAAGTAAAATAATTTAACTGAAAATAAATAAGAATTACATAGAGTACTCTATAGAAAATTCTATAGAGAATTCTATAAAGTGTAGAAGTTGTTTTCAGGCATTATTCATGGAGGTAACTGAAAATAGTCATTAAGAAGTGGGAATGCAACAGCAAAGTAATTTATTTACCAGAAGATACAGTTAAACATGCACCCAATTTCCCAAATATAGGAGTTCCCTTCTAAAAGGTGTCAGGGCTAAATAGTTCATGCTGAGCTAAGCTTAAACAAAGAGTGTATTTTTAGCTTTAATTGTCAGCTATAGTAACTTAGAGATGAGGGTCATGGACATTTTAGAGCTCAGACTATTACAGTAAATACATGCAAATCAATTTCTTGTTCTATTTACCTACATATCTGTTTTAGTTCTGAAGGGAAATTATCTGTGTCTAGGTTTTATTTACAAGTGATTTGACTTATCAGTTGAGGCAAGACTGCAAGTAATAAACAGCTATAAATACCTCTTATTTTATCGTTGGAAGAGCATTGTATAAGTATAACTGTACTGAAAATAATATTTTAATACTATTGCTTTTGTTCATTCAAATATTCATAAATCTTTGTCAAAAAAGAATTTAGTAACTTGCATTACCTACAAACAACATGCTGAAAAACTATAAAACTTACAGCAGCCACATTGCCAAAAAAGCTCAAATTTCTCATTAATAAATGAAAATATGCCTGACAAACTTTATAGAATGATGTGATCAAAGACATATGAATATACGAAGGACAGTGCAAGAGGCCAAGAGATTTCCACCTCCCATCTCACTGAGGCAGAAATTTGGGCTAATGAAGCATTATGATGTTTGCTCATCAAAGTCATTGTTCCCTTCTATTTTCATTGATTAAAATACTGCATTTTGTTTCGACATGGCATTTTAGAAGGAACACTAACAGACTAGAAAGTTTCCAGAGGATTCCAACCAAGCTGATAACCGGCATGAGAAAAAAAAAGAAAAAAAGAAAAAACTTATGAGGAACTTATAATGGAATTGTTAGGTATATTTAGCCTGAAGAAAAGAATATCACAGAACCATGATAGCTGTCTTCAAGGATCTGAAGGAATGTCATGCAAATGTTGGGCTAGACTTATTCACTGTGCTTCTGAAAGTCAAACAAGAAATTGTGGGCTTAAATTATCAGGAAGCAGATTTCAGCTGAATATCATAAAAATATATATTAATAGTGGGAACTGTTCAATGTGGAGCAGACTGCCTTGGGAGCTGGTAGACTTTTCACTTTAAGCATTTAAGCAGAAATTGGTTCACCACCCATTTGAAAATCTCATATTAGTATATATCTGCACAGAGTAAGGGACTGGACTATAAGGTTTCCTACATTTCCAACTATTTTCCAAATACTATGATTCTTTCCTAAATTTCCAACTATTTTGCAAATACTATGATTCTTTCATAAATTTCCAACTATTTTCCAAATACTATGATTATTTTTGTTGATGTTCTCTATCAAGTTAATCCCAATATTTTCTAATAGAGAGACATTTTTGTTCCCTTTGCCTAAACATATATTTTTGTTGATATTCTCTGTCAAGTTAATCCCAATATTTTCTAATAGAGAGACCTTAGGTAAGAAACTGCTAAAATTTAGAAAATTGGTCAATGACTAGTTGATAAAAGTTTTCCTGTCCCTTTAAAAATAATAAACTAATAATACATTCTGATAGCAGTGATGGGAATCCATCATACAATCCCTGTTTTTAATTTACAGATGATACAATATATACTTGGTACTTTTTATGCTTTCAGTCATACTATGAACATGATAAGTTTGTTCAGTAGCACAGTGAGATCAAAGTTCTGTAATAAATTGGAATAGATTTATATAAAGCATGCCGTTAATCCTAAGATTTTTTCTTTAAGTAAATAAACAGTTGTTTGTTCATGCAGTTTTCCTGCTGGTTCATGATGAAAATAGACTTCCAACTATTATTAGCTTGGGTTTGGGGGGGGAAAGCTTTCACTAAGGTTTTGTTTCTAAGAAGTGTTTGTGTTGCAGGAAATCTGAATCATTGTTCAGGGAAAAAATTAAAGTTCTTTTTGCCAACACTTTCTATGAAGTTTTATAAAAGGGCAAACATGATTTAGCATAATGTTTGGATTAAACCTTAGATATTTATGCTAAACTATATGAACATCATTATCAAATATAAGGATCTTAGTCTCTGTCTATCGCATTTTCTCTTTGAAACTGTACGGTTTAATTCACTTACAATAAACATTGTATTGAGCAAGGTTTTATTTTCTATATTTATACTTTAGTACATATCTTCAAAATAGGAAGGGGCAATTATAAGCAATTTGTCCCTCCTCCCCCGCCTTTAATCTAAATCTTCTGAGCAGCACAAAACACTCCCACCTCAAATAGAATAGCATGAAAATAGTTTGATTATCTATACCTACATTATTAATTTTTAATTTGTTCTTTTCTCTTCTTTGTAGGTGTCCGGAGATGTGATAAAGGACAGCTCTACTCCGTCTGCGGGCTGAATCAAAATGTGATCCTGCTCTTCCTCTTCCTTTGAATTTTTCTGAAGAATACAGATGACACATTATATTTGTTTAAATGCAGCCTCTGGAAAGTGAACTAGTAGTCCAGAATTGCATACCCTGATTTTTTAAGATAGCTTTTCTTTCATTTTTTCCCCTGCTTTTTTTACCTTTTACAAAATTAATTCCCTCAACCAGGGATATCTCTAAAAATTGATTGTTTTTGCTGCTTGCTCAAAAACTCTTTTCTGTTTTGGAAATTCTTATTGGTTTTTTTCCTATTTCATCTCCTTCCTTCCTTCCTTCCTTCCTTCCTTCCTTCCTTCCTTCCTTCCTTCCTGTCTGTCTGTCTGTCTGTCTATCTATCTATCTATCTATCTATCTATCTATCTATCTATCTATCTATCTATCTATCTATCTATCTATCATCACAGTAAAATGTTGGGAACATAGGGAACTATTCTTGTTATTGAAGATTTGGAACATATAGAACCACTTAAGATATTGGGGAAGCATGTCATTTTTCCAAAATTTGCATAGTGCAAACCTTTTCAGGGAAGAGAAAATGAATCTTTTAGGTGGAGAGGGCACATTTACAATTTTGATAGCATGTACTAGAGGATCAATAATCAACTGGTTATTGAGCATGTAGAGGATCTTGATTATTTATGAAGAAGTCACACTGAGCATGGTCAGTAATAGGCGTATTACTTTCCACTACAGAACAGAATTTTCCTTTTCCAGAATTCTAACTAGAAATTGTCAATATGTACAAAGGCTCTGAAAAAAGACTTTAACATGTGATAACACTTTAAGAAAATTCTTAGATACTCACCATTGTAAAACACATGTAGAAGTCTGAAGGATTTTCTTTGCTTCCCCATCATTGCATATCACATTATATTTTTAAACTTCCTTATTTTATGTCTACTTTTTCTTCCATTCAGTTCTTAATGTAATAGTCTTTATTTAATCATTCAGTCATTATAGTTATTTATCCTTATACAACATTTTTCTATTTTCTGATTTGTGCATTCTCAAACTGTTTAAACAGCAGTGACAGGGGAATCATACCAAGTCTATTAGTTTGGTGCTAAAATGAACTTGAAGTAAGTATAGCATGATATTGGAAACATAAATTAAGGATGTCCTTTAAAGATGTAATCATTTTCCTGCTTCCAAAGTGGTTTGCCAGCAACAAAGTAACAAGGCTGTCTGCAGGAGGGGGTTCAAAAGAATCAAAATGGCAGCTGCGATTGTGCAATTAAAGCTGTGATATTTTTAACCTTGGCTGGAGCTTCAATTATGCCTTTCTCAACACCCACAGTTAGTATTATGGTATTAAGGCCCATCATGGAATTAATAACATATAGTCTAGGAACTTAGACTAAATACTTATGGAAAAATCTGTGTTTTTCTTCTGTGCTGAATCAAATGCCTTTTAAGAATAAGTTTGAGTTTTAAAGATGCATAAATCCATAGTTCATATTTCATAGTTTATATTTTATACATATTCCTAGTTTATATTACAGAGTGTCCAGGTACTCTTATAACTGTTATTAACTGTTTATATGTTTGTGATGGCTCACAATTAGAAGAAAATATTGAGGACAGATGTATCAGAAAGAAATTCTAGTACTGCTAGAAATTAGGCCAATATTGCTGTCTCAAGGGAGGGGAAAAAAAAGACTGAATAAGCAAGTAGTTCTACTATTTCTTCTAAAAAGCCAGCAAGAAAAAGTATAGGCTCCTTTCTTTGGGGAAGCAATTCCAAGTCTTTTCTAATACTCTACAATCTGTGTCTAGAAAAATATAAGTCATACATAATTGTGCTTCCATTATCAATACAAATTGAGCAATGTTTAGATTGTGTAAATTTTAAACATACTTTTTAGTTCTGGTCCAGGGCTCTGATTCCTAGTGTCCAGAATTATCTGGGATTTAATTATGACAATTCTGAAATGTTAGATGTTCAAAACCTTTAAGAAGTATAATCTCAGAGCTGGATTACGATATGAATTTTGGATTTAGTTCTATTTTCCACATGTAAGCTCCTTCATGAAACCAGAGGACTTCTTTACAAATAGTCTACATATAGCAACCACATGTGGGACTGGCAACTCAATTCCTAAGTGGAAAACCACAGGAGAGCATCTGTACTTATGATTTGACTTTAACTTTCTTTCCATTTTGTCAAACTTTGAATTGCTTACCCCAGCAATTAGGAAGAAGGAAATTAATTATTATATTTGCATTCATTGAAGAGGAAGGGATTAAAAGAGAATAAGAAAGCACATAATGGACAACACAAATTGAAAGGAATAGTCTAATGTAAATGATTCACTAGCATGCTCTCAGCTCCCACCTCCAAATGCATTAGGCAAACAGCTAGTGTGAGCACATTTAATGTATATTGAATGTATTTCCCATTCTTATTCTTGTATAACCTCTTTGTCTTCTATCTCTCTGCTCTTTCAGAGAGGAAAAAAAAAAGAAAGAAAATAGGTTGGATGCAGAGAATGTGTAGTAACTGGCTGTAATGGAGAACATATGATTGAGAAACAATGTGAAGTTCATAAATGCACAATTTGGTTGCATAGTTATTTTTTAGGACCATTGTAACTTTGAACAGTCACTACATAAGGCAGTCAGTAAGCAAGGTCTTCTTCTATTACTAGGGAAACAGAGTGCCTTCTTCAGAATAAATGCTGTAAAGACAGTTTTGTTGAAGGACAGAGGCAGATTCAAGCCAGGAGGAATTCACACATTGTTTTATTTCTGGAATTTAGAGTCTGAAGGTAAAGTAGCATGGTGAATTACCTTCTACTCATCATCACCAGTACTCATAGAGGCAGCTTTGCCAGTTTTTCTTCATTGGATATTTTATTTTTTGGGGTGGGAAAATCTATGCTTCAAAAGAAAATCAAAAGCAAAAACACAATTTGACATTCTTCCTTTCTCCTCCCATCTCATTCATTCAAGATTCAGGAAGCAACTATGAGAAAATTGGTGTAGCAACAAAACACAAAAGAATAATTGGGTATGTGGTATGTGGTTGAACCCATCTCTTTTATCTCATTATCCCATATCATTTTATATATATATATCAGGGCTTTTTTTCTCATAGAACGCTCAGAACGGAGTTTCGGCACCTTTTTTGGATGGAACCTTGTAGGGTAGGCAAGGCGGGTTGTATGACATGTGTGAGTTCCAGCACCTTTTTCTTTTACAAAAAAAGCACTGATATATATACATGCACACAGTAATTAAAGCAGTTATCAGGTGCCAAAAACAGAAAAAGAAATTGTCATATATTATGAATTTCACCAGTTCTGAGACAAAGTCCTTAATTTCATTTCTTCCACTAGGCAGCTGAAGATTCTCCTTTCTATGTCATGCTGCTGAAATATATTCCTTGATATACAGTTAATATAAGAATCTAGTTCTCTGTTTATTACCTGACCTTTCTTATTTGGGAAACCATTTATCTCCTGCAGTGAAACTTTAGTCCCTGGAAGATGATAGACCAATGTGCTTATACATAATTCAGGAGGAAAGCTTGTTATTTGTTCATAGCTTTCCTAAAAAAATCTTACATTGTAAAATAGTGCTTGCTACATCTCAAAGCGTTGAAGCAATGTGGCTGAGTTTATGAAAATAAAATTGTTGCAGGGAGAAATCTTACATAAGACTATAAAAAGAAATAATGCATTCCCATCAAAGCATGCTGCAGAATGGTGCAGCATGAATGGCTAGGCATGTCTCCTCAGTAACTTTATTATTAATAATGCAACAAATCTTTTACTGAAAAATGTCATTATGGGCACAAGCAAAAATAATTTTAAAGTAAATATAGCTTTTGAGGCTTCAGTTTTTCCTATTCCATATCAAGGGTCAGACTTCGAAAGCAGATGGAGTTAGCAATCTAATGTGAAGAAAATTCAAAGTATAAGGGGTGAAATGAGTTAAATAAATGTATGCAAGCCTCAAGGTAAATGCACACCAAAAAACACAAGTTTGACTCTGGTCTGACCACCCTGGGGGGTTCTGGATGAAGCAAAAGCAGTGTTGGCAACCATACATTTAAAGATTGTGCTGAAAATTGACTTCTGTTTTTATTTTTTACACCTATTTTTAATGTTTTATTTTTAAACTGATAAGAGCTAGGTTGCAGGAAGATGCAAATATATGCCATGTATGTCTCTCTTTTACCAGATAATAGATTTACAACCTGACACCCAGAATGGCTCTCCTCCTCCCCACAATATTCTTTTCAATTTATAATTTTGTTAAATACAAAGTTTTATTTATCACCCTAACTGATGAAGAAAACACTTTTTCTTTAGCCATATTTTAGTTTCTGTGGGAATGCTTATATGATTTCTATGGTATTCCCAACAATGTAACACCATTAACATGCCATACCATTACTATAGTCTCTCTTTAAAAAAAACAGCATTGAAAAATGAGCACAGGACAGCAAACAGAATAACAGGTTTGCAAAACTGCACAGCTCAGCCATAGAGCTTCCTTTGCAAAGAAATTGTTGAAGAGATTTTCCATCATTTGGTTTATATTTAATTTTGCCCTCAGAGAGAAACTTTACCCTGTTTAGATTTGAGACATTTTTAAAGCTCCCATCCCGAATTAGAAATATAATTAGTAAGTACATGATTTTCAGTAATTAGACTACAGTTTTTGCTACAGTTTTACTACAGTAAAAGTTTGTAACGTTCCCCCACTCCCTTTTAAAGAGCCTTTAAAGAGAAAAATGGCTATTTTCAGAAGCCTGATCTTGCAATAGTCACCCCCCCCCCCCAAGAAAGGCTGGCACCTTCTCTTTTAACTTTCTGGAAGTCCCTCAAGATCCAGTTGTATGCTCAGGTCTGGGGATTCCAGAAGACTGATGAAATTACCAAACGTGGGCTAAAAAGCAATGGGAACAGAACCCGTGCTTTCCCTTCCCTTTCCAGGAGAGTAGTGACAGTTGCTGGGTAGGGACATGAACAAGGGTTTGAGAGACTGACTGGAAAACTGTCACTGAATGCTGAAAATAAAGATCATTGACCACAGCAGCAGCATAGCAGCAGCCAGGATTATGAGTTTCCCAAATTTCATTCCCTCAGAAGTCATAGGTTCAGGATTTTGGATACATTTTATAATTTAAGCCACTTAAGGTACCTTGGTTAAAAAATCGTTATACCATTTTACCTTGTTAAAGGTCATGATAATGAGTTTTAGTACTATATAGATGGAATTAATTTAATTAATTAACCACCAGAAAGTTAGCTATTATTAGTATCCATCAGATACTGTGTAATGTCTGTTCATAGCCAGACAGAAATTCAAGAGATGGTTTTGACTACCAGAACCTCCTGCACATTTCTCAGTTATCTGGAAAGAGAGCAATCTGATGGCTAGCCCACAAGAAAGAAGTTTTCATTAATAAGTAACTGATGTAGTCTTTTTGTGACTTTGGGCAACTGGACTTTCTTTGTTTTGTGTTTTGTTTAAAGACCCTTTTCTTCTCATCCAAGAAGCTTCTTCAGTTCTGACTGAATGGTGGAGAATGGAAGGATTTATGCCTTGCAGTTAGTACTCTTGTTGAGGCCACTTGGAGGTTGCCATCAGGATTGCCGAACAGTGCAAATAGGTGTGGAACCTTTTTGGAAATGCTGAAAAGACTGTGTTATAAACAGAAGATAGGTGATGTCATATTGCTCTCCCTCTGTTGAAAGTTCAGTCTTAATGTAGATAACCACTCTGACCCCTATTTCAGATCAGCTGGTTTGACAGAGGGGTCAAAGAGGCCATCTACATTAAGGCCATCTTCAAATAAATCATTTCATTCTCCACCATTCAGTCTGAACTGAAGAAGCTTCTTGAATTCATAAAATTCATAATGAAATTCATAAAATTAATAGCTGAACAAGAGCATCTACTTCTACTTTATTAAGTATGCAATAAGAAGTACTGTATTAGCTTGATTTATCATCTTTTCTGAGTTTCAGACAGAAAGTTGTAATTGGGAATAGGTCAATACTATGCTGCTGACAGTATGTCTTTCCTGTCCCAGCAGTGATAAAGCACATGAGGCAAACAAATAGAAAATTTCATGAAAGTAATTATCAGAAGAAACATTCCTCAGTGCCGATTGTCTTGTTTTGGTCACATTCATGATCATAGCTGAATTACTCAAATTACTAATTTAAACTGATTAAGAAATATGTCATATTGTTACACAGTTGGAAGGCACCTTAGCCTAATCTGAGTTTAGTGTATTAGAAATACAGTCACCCAGTTTCCTCCTCCATCTGATCCCCTAATTCCTTAAATTGAATAATGGACTGTGAGCAATGCTGTTTCTTTGACTTGCCTATTTGACATTTATACAAAGAGAATAAAGGTAGCAAGAATACTTCTAGTATTCCTCAATACCATATATTACTTTTTTTAGCATTGATTTAATGCTCATTTACTTTTGGTAAAACAGGAAAGTGTGTATTCTGTATCTCAATAGTAATGTTTTCATTTGACCAGAATCTAAATGAAAGATTCTTGTGATGTTACAAATGATATGAATTCATAGCCCTTTTACATATAGCCATATGAGCACACAGCCATATAACAACAACATACACACATCATATATTGTCCACTGAAAATCCTTGTTTTTATTCTAAAAATCATACCTACCATCTTTTTTCTCTTCCAGAGAAATCTTTATTTTTGTATCTGTTATGTCTTTGAAAGAAGACAGAAACAGAACAACATCACCTTTCTCATTCTTAATTGGGACAACATCCAATAGGCACCAAAATGAAGACTCTGAAAGAAAAATAAATTCAGTACATATATCATGTAGTGCTATATGTATGTGTGGTTAATTATAATTTTGAAAATCTCAGCTAAAAAAATCTATTTGCTTCCTTTGTTGATGTGCAATAATACTGTCTTCTCTGAAAGTAATATCATTTAAATACAGTACACATCCACCATGATAATTAATAATCTGACATACATTCTTTATTGCTTTATTTTAAACTTTATCTTTTAAAAAGACTATAAAGTGATTTTATATTTGGGGTATCTTATTCTAAAATGGTTGCTGGAATTCTGTATGTCTAGTTTAATGAAGAGAAGGACTAGGGATGACAAGATAGCAGTGTTCCACTATCTCAGGGGCTGCCACAAAGAAGAGAGAATCAAGCTATTCTCCAAAGCACTGAAGGCAGGACAAGAAGCAATGGATGGAAATTAGAACTAAGGAGAAATTTCCTGACAGTTAGAACAATTAATCAGTGGAACAACTTGCCTCCAGAACTTGTAGATGCTCCAACACTGGAAGTTTTAAAGAAGAGATTGGACAAATGGTATAGAGCTTTCTGTCTGAGCAGGGGTTCGACTAGAAGACCTTCAAGGTCCCTTCCAACTCTGTTATTCTGCTATTCTCTGTGTATCGACTCATCTCTACTTGTAGCATTTTATTCAAGTCTAGATTTTTAATTTATCTCTCTACAGTTTTAAGTAACTTCAAATGAATAACATTTTTTCTTAAAATAGAAGGCAAAATATAGCTCTTTGTAGCTGATCTTCTAAATGCAGGGAAACTAAAAATAACTAAATGCTTACATTCAACACAGGAATGTAACTCCCTTTAGTATGCATTACATTCAATACAGGAATGTAACTCCCTTTAGTATGCTGAATATACTATTATAAATGTCTTTTGTATGTTGTGTTAACTGTAGTAGGACACCACAGTAAGATTGGTTAAAAATATTTCTTTAAAATACTATTATTGCATTTGTTTAACTCAGTATTTTTTATTTATAGGTAAACATGTATGTAGAATGGGTTTTTATATGTTCAATAATATCATTATTTAAGAGGATTAATACAGATATATATTTCCAGAAAGAGAAAGAAATGCATTTAACTATTTTCCTATTATCAAGTATTTAATGGGGTGAAATTTTATTTCCATATCAATTAATAAAATCCACAGAACATAGAAGAGACAAAAAGAGAAAGAAGAACAACTCACATAAAATGCATGAAAGCAGTGCTTTTTTTGTAAAAAAAAAAAAAAAGTGCCAGAACTCACATATGTCATACAACTCACCTTGCCTACCCCACAAGGTTTACCTTTGTAGTTGAAAAAAAACCACTTCAATTTTTAGTGTATCTAAAACACTAGATTTTGTTCAAGGTGAGTTAATACTATTAATGTTACCATGTATTGTGTGGCTTTAAATTACAAGAAGACATTTTATTAATCTTTGGGGACATTTACCATTGGAATGAAATTGGCCAAATAAAACAAAATTTGGTTCTTGTAAAAGATTGAATTATTTTTAAGAAGTTGTCAAACAAAGGTGGAAAAAAATTACATTTGGAGTTTAATATGGATATTGACTTGAAACAAATTAAAGTTGAAACTTTGTCAGTGAACAGGTTACTTTTAATTTACCCTTCGATCTGATTAAACCTCATAAGTCTACCTATGTAGGTCTACCTTTACATCTGACCAATACATAATTACTATATATTATTATTAATAATAAAACCTCCAAATCACAAGACATTGGCTTTATTCTTATTCTTCCCCTCTGCAGTTTGAATATAAAATATAAAAGACTAAAAAGAGATTTTCATAGACATCCCAGCCTTTGAACTACCCAAGGAACTGAAACAGCAAAATTTCCCTGTTGGGCAAGCTTCCATGCCAGCTGCCTTTCTTTCCTCTTGCTTTGCCTCTTTTTAACTTCTCACCCCACCTTCTGTAAGAGAAGGCAAAAGGCTCGCTCACCCTCTTGTGAAAGACAGCCTCCATATTTATGTGTCTCTCACACCACCATCGGCTTCCACAGTACATGGTCAATCAAGCCACGCTCTGGCTCCTCCTAGAGGAGGCAGACATTGCTGGAGGGGACCCCACTCACATGGAACCGCCAGCAGGACATTTTCAAAAGCAAACAAGGATAGGAAAGGCAACAATAGGAAAAGAACGTAACTCTGGAAAATCCGTCAAAAAAAGGTGCCAGAACTCCGTTCCGGTGTATTCTATGACAAAAAAAGCTCTGCATGTAAGACTCTTTAGGAGATTTGGCTAAGATTCCACATGCCATTATATACTGAGTGTACTAGATTCACTATTAGTACTAAGAAATGTATTTATTACTATTGAGTTATGTCTTTGCCAGGCTAAAAATCAAACTAGTGCACATGGGTCAGCCATTTCAACATTTGACTTTGGTATACTCCACTTTTCAAGGAAGGGTTTCTCAACTTCAACAACTTTATGCCAGGCACAAGCAACTAAAGCCGCTCTAATGACTTCTTTATTGACTTTATTAGTTTTATATTACAAGAATCTTCCCAGACTGTCTTTCTTCCCCTGGGAACAAGCAAATAAGGTTTCATGGATCTTGGGATCGGAATTGGGTCAGCTTTATATCTCTTACAGCTGTTCAAGGTCTCAGGGCTAATTTCCTGCTTGATCTCTCCTTCTACCCTTACTGATAGCTTCCCAACACTTCCCAACACAATCCATGCTGCCTAGGGATTCTGAGAATTTAAGATTATATATCTTAAAGTTGCCAAAACTGAGAAACAATCTTCTAAAGTAATCTAATATAACAGTGCCTCCTGCCATTCCAGCACACAAACACGTTATAGAAGTATCTTGGAATCCAGTTATATAAAATTGTCTGTAGTCTAAAATTTACTAGCAAGAGCTATTGGGTTTAGAGAAATATTCCTTTCCAACTGTCTATTCCTATTTTTTTCCTACTCTTTCAAGATTTTTCCTAAGCAAATTTCTTCAGCATTCACATTAAATTTATTACTGAGGACCTCTCCCTTACAATGTTTCAATATGATGGCCACTAACCAGAAAAGATTTACACAAAATCATGAAGACCAGGACTAAGAATAGATATTATTTACACAAACTCCTTTTATATTTCATTGAATTTGTATGTGAATCTCTACTTTGAAAATAGCTATGCTTGCTATTTTATTTATTAGACTATTTTTTTTATCTGTATGTCCATGGAAATTAGAAAACCTATGGATATGTAGGCATATGAGAGGATTGTTTCAAATGTTTTGTCTCTCTTTAAAAAGTTCATAGTAAAAGATATCCTCTTTCACTACAATTGTGAGCAGAAAGGGCACTGCTACTGTCAATAAGCATTGTCTGGCATCTCCAGTTTAGATTCCTATTTAAGCAAAATTGTCTTGCTTCTAGCTGTTTTCCCAAGAATGCATTTCTTTCCACAGCTCAACACAATCAAAAAGTAAAATACAATAAAGGTAAAGTTAATACCATACAAAATCATAATATCATTGCATTAGAATTCAACCAGCATTGAACTGAATTCTTTTCAACTGAGGAACCACTAGATATGATTAGGTCATATGATTAGGTCATATGTGGTCAGTCTGTATTTTTAAAATCTGTACCTGGTAGATCTCAAGTTTTCTCTGCTACCGTTCTCTTTCCCATAACCCAACTGTGAAAAACTTTAATTTAAAATTTGGCACAATCTTTTCTCTTTGAACCAGTTATATGGTTCAAATTTTGGCACTTTCAAGTAAGGAAAAACCTATGTTTCAATCCTTTGGGAATCATTGCCAATCAGTAAAGAAAATACTGTGTTAAAGAGATCACTCATCTAATTTGGTATAAGGCATGTTCAGTGGATAGTAAGCCCATCTATATTAAATTCTTCACCATCCCTACCACTTGACTTTTCTTCTGTGGGTGGTATAGTAATTACGAAAAGATACAGCAGAAGCAGATGTCATCATTTCCTCATTTATTATTTTAACCTCTGGTTTTGATATTAGTCATGTCTACAGTTCTGGTGTACCACTTTTATAACAGTCATAAATTAAAGAGGCCCTCTCAGTTAATCTGCAAGGCAAGGCAAACTAAGTCAATCTAAATCAAAGAAAAAAATTCCTACCAGTGGACTGGATTTAAGGATATAAGTGTTCATAGAGAAGAAGAGGTCAGAGACAACAGCATAGCAATGAGGATTTGTGAGTGATGTGATCACAGTGAAACAAAGATAAAGAGGTTCTAGTAAAAAAACACAATGCAATCTGAAGTACAGACAATTGGATTACAAAACAAATGTATTCTAGACTCTGAGTGCACTTATTGATGATGAATATGCTTCAGCTTCCATCCAAGCACAGATGGTACTATTAGTTGATTAATTATGAATCCTGGCACTGCAAAGCCACTTGATATTTCCAAATAGTCCTACTCATGTTTTTAGCTTTTCTCCACAATGTGTATCCTAATTAGAAGCTGGCCTTACACTCATGGGCTAGACAGGCAAAATCAAGGTTAGAGAATGAGGAAAGTTGTGGATGTGTTTTTGTAGAACAGAAAAAAGAAAGATTCATGGCCTGTCTTCCCTATTCCTTTAAAACAATCTTATTTGCTATCACTTCATATCCAAAATAGTGACTGAGTCTGCTTGGTCCCCTGCCTGCTAATCAAGTCTTGTAAGTTGCTAGGTATAGCAGATAAGAACATTTGGTTTTGAATGTAATACCATAGGATGAGGATTATGCCATTTCCTGCCTGATTATGGATTTAGTAAAAAACTAAAGAGGCTTTAACTATAGGTCTACAGAATCTTCCATATCTGTCAATTGGTTACACACAGACCATCCAGAGGATCAAGTACTTTTGTTAAAATGATGAAAGTAATTTTCCTCATTGTGACACAAGTTCTGCTTGTTTCATAAGAGCATGTGGTATTATTATGCAAGTGGCTCAGTGGGTTAGGACGCTGAGCTTGTCGATCAGAAGGTCGGCAGTTTGGCGGGTCGAATTCCGAGTGCCGCGTAGCAGAGTGAGCGCCTGTTACTCATCCCAGCTCCTGCCAACCTAGCAGTTCGAAAGCACGTCAAAAAAAAAATGCAAGTAGAAAAATAGGGACCACTCTGGTGGGAAGGTAACAGCGTTCCGTGCGCCTTTGGCGTCTAGTCATGCCGGCCACATGACCACGGAGACGTCCTTGGACAAGCGCTGGCTCTTTGGCTTTGAAACAGAGATGAGCACCGGCCCCTAGAGTCGGAACGACTAGCACGCATGTGCAGGGGAACCTTTACCTTTACCTTTTTACAAAAAAGGAAGAACTTTATACATTCTGGGACTCTGCAACCATCATAAATACATTCATTCATTCATTCATTCATTCATTCAGTTAGTTAGTTAGTTAGTTGATTTTATATATTGCCCTATTCCCGAAGGACTCAGGGCGGTTTACAGGGTGAATTAAAACAATACAAATGAGTACACTTTAAAATAGAATTAAATTAAGACTTGTTGTTGTTAGCTGCGAACTCGTGTCCGACACATCGCGATCCTATGGACAACATTCCTCCAGGCATTCCTGTCCTCTACCATCTTCTGGAGTCCATTTAAGCTCACGTCTACTGCTTCAGTAACTCCATCCAGCCACCTCATTCTCTGTCGTCCCCTTCTTCTATTGCCTTCGATCTTTCCCAGCATTAGGCTCTTCTCCAGTGAGTCCTTCCTTCTCATTAGGTGGCTAAAGTATTTGAGTTTTAGCTTCAGGATCTGGCCTTCTAAAGAGCAGTCAGGATTGATCTCCTCTAGGACTGACTGGTTTGATCGCCTTGCAGTCCAAGGGACTCAAAGGAGTCTTCTCCACGACCATAGTTAAAAGGCCTCAATTCTTTGGCGCTCAGCCTTTCTTATGGTCCAACTTTCACTGCCATACAATGCAACTGGGAAAACCATAGCCTTGACTATACGCACTTTTGTTGACAGGGTGATATCTCTGCTTTTTAGTGTGCTGTCTAGATTTGCCATGGCTTTCCTCCCCAGGAGCAAGTGTCTTTTAATTTCTTGGCTACAGTTCCCATCTGCAGTGATCTTGGAGCCCAGGAAAATAAAATCTGTCACTACCTCCATTTCTTCCACATCTATTTGCCAGGAATTGAGAGGGCCAGATGCCATGATCTTGGTTTTCTTAATGTTAAGTTTCAACCCAAGTTTTGCACTCTCCTTCTTCACCCGCAACAAGAGGCTCTTTAGGTCTTCTTCACTTTCTGCCATTAAAGTGGTATCATCTGCGTATCTTAGGTTGTTGATATTTCTTCCGGCAATCTTAATTCCAACTTTTGATTCATCTAGCCCTGCATTTCTCATGATGTGCTCTGCATATAAGTTAAATAGGCAGGGCGACAGTATACAGCCTTGCCGGACTCCTTTCCCAATTTTGAACCAATCAGTGGTTCCGTGTCCAGTTCTCACTGTTGCTTCTTGACCCGCATATAGGTTTCTCAAGAGACAAATAAGATGGTCTGGTACTCCCATCTCTTTAAGAACTTGCCACAGTTTGTTATGATCCACACAATCAAAGGCTTTAGCATAGTTAATGAAGCAGAAGTAGATGTTTTTCTGGAACTCCCTAGCTTTCTCCATGATCCAGCGTATGTTAGCAATTTGATCTCTAGTTCCTCTTCCTCTTCGAAATCCTGCCTGTACTTCTGGTAGTTCTCGATCCATATACTGCTGAAGTCTAGCTTGTAGGATTTTAAGCATGACTTTACTAGCATGAGAAATGAGTGCAATGGTGTGATAGTTTGAACATTCTTTGGCACTGCCTTTCTTTGAATTGGAATGTAAACTGATCTTTTCCAATCCTGTGGCCACTGTTGAGTTTTCCAAATTTGCTGGCAAATTGAGTGCAGCACTTTTACTGCATTGTCCTTTAAGATTTTGAATAGCTCATCTGGAATACTGTCACCTCCACTAGCTTTGTTGTTGCTCAGCTTTTCTAAAGCCCACTTCACTTCACATTCTAGGATGTCTGGCTCGAGGTCAGTGACCAGCTCATTGTGATTATCAGGGATATTAAGCTCATTCTTGTATAGTTCTTCTGTGTAATTTTGCCACCTCTTCTTAATCTCTTCTGTCTCTGTTAGGTCCCTGCCATTTTGGTCCTTTATGCATGAAACGTTCCCTTCATCTCTCCAATTTTCTTGAAAAGATCTCTGGTCCTCCCTATTCTATTGTTTTCTTCTATTTCTTTGCACTGTTCATTTAAGAAGGCATTCTTATCTCTTCTAGCTATTCTATGGAATTCTGCATTCAATTGGGCGTATCTTTCTTTTTCTCCCTTGCCTTTCGCTTCCCTCCTTTCCTCAGCTATTTGCAAAGCTTCCTCAGACAGCCATTTTGCTTTCTTGCATTTCTTTTTCTTTGGGTTGGTTTTGGTTGCTACCTGTTGTACAATGTCACAAACCTCTGTCCATAGTTCTTCAGGCACTCTGTCTATCAGATCTAATTCCTTAAATCTATTTGTCACCTCTACTGTATATTCAACAGGGATATGATTTAATTCATACCTGAGTGGCCTACTGCTTTTCCCTACTTTCTTCAGTTTAAGCCTAAACTTTGCAACAAGAAGCTCATGGTCTGAGCCACAGTCAACTCTTGGTCTTGTTTTTACTGACTGTATAGAGCTTCTCCATCTTTGGCTGCAGAGCACATAATCAATCTGATTTCTGTGTTGACCATCTGGTGATGTCCATGTGTAGAGCCGTCTCTTGGGTTGTTGGAAAAGAGTGTTTGCTATCACCATCGTATTCTCTTGACAGAATTCTATCAGCCTGTGCACTGCTTCATTTTGCACTCCAAGGCCAAACTTGCCTGTTATTCCGGTTATCTTTTGGCTTCCTACTTTAGCATTCCAATCCCCCATGATGATAAGAACATCATTTTTTGGTGTTAGTTCTATAAGGTGCTGTAGGGCTTCATAGAACCGGTCAATTTCATCCTCTTCAGCACTGGTGGTTGGGGCATAGACTTGGACTACTGTGATATTGAATGTTTTGCCTTAGATTCGAACTGAGATCATTCTGTCATTTTGAGGATTGTATCCCAGTATTGCTTTTCCTATTCTTTTATTGACTATGAAGGCTACTCCATTTCTTCTGAGGGATTCTTGCCCGCAGTAGTATACTTGATGGTCATCTGAAATAAATTCACCCATTCCTGTCCATTTTAGTTCGCTGATACCTAAGATGTCGATGTTCAGTCTTGTCATCTCTTGTTTGATGGTCCAGCTTTCCTTGATTCATGGATCTTACATTCCAGGTTCCTATGGAGAAAAAATCTTTACAGCATCGGACTTTCCTTTCACCACCAGACACATCCACAGCTGAGCGTCCTTTCGGCTTTGGCTCAGTCGCTTCATTCTTTCTGGCGCTACTAGTACTAGCCCTCTGCTCTTCCCCAGTAGCATATTGGACGCCTTCCGACCTGAGGGGCTCATCTTCCAGCGTCATATCGTTTTGCCTTTTGGTACTGTCCATAGGGTTTTCATGGCAAAGATACTGGAGTGGGTTGCCATTTGCTTCTCCAGTGGATCACGTTTTGTCAGAACTCTCGGCTACGACCTGTCCGTTTTGGGTGGCCCTGCACGGCATAGCTCATAGCTTCATTGAATTATGCAAGCCCCTTCGCCATGACAAGGCAGTAATCCATGAAGGGGAAATTAAGACTAGCCCACAATTAAAATTAAATTAAAATTAAATTAAAATTAAATTAAAATTAAAT
>JAKJMR010017901.1:903497-983605 GCA_024449315.1 Daboia siamensis | reverse complement strand
AAATTAAATTAAAATTAAATTAAAATTAAATTAAAATTAAATTAAAACCCCCTCAGTCCATACCAGCAAGATCAAACCACCAAGTGTTAAGGTCCCGGCGAAATGAGCAAAGGTCCAGGGCAGTCCGAAGTTCTACCGGCAGTTATTCCATAGGGCAGGCGCGCCCACAGAGAATCCCCTCCCCCTTGGAAGCATCCGTCAGCATTCCCTAACCGGCGGAACCCTAAGGAGGCCCTCCCTGAGGGAGCGCACAGGACTCTGAGAGGCTGATGCTGGCAGCAGGTGCTCCCTGAGATAATCCGGGCCCATGCCATTTAGGGCTTTATAGGTCATCACCAGCACCTTGAATCTCACCTGGAGGAGAATTGTAAGCCAATGCAGCTCACAGAGAAGAGGTGTTACATCAGAGTATCGGGAAACTCCCATTACTACTTGCGCAGCTGCATTTTGCACCAGCTGAAGCCTCCGAGTGGTCCTCAAGGGCAGCCCCATGTAGAGAGTGTTGCGGTAGTCTAACCGGGAGGTAACGAGAGCTTGAGTGACTGTGCGTAGTGCATCTCTGTCCAAATAGGGTCGCAACTGGCGCACTAGGCGAATCTGGGCAAAAGCCCCCCTGATCACAGCTCCTATGTGATCTTCCAAACTGAGCCGTGAATCCAGGAGAACACCCAAGTTACAAGCCCTATCAATGGAGGGTAACACCTCATCCCCCATCGTTAATGATGGACAAAAATGATTCACCCAAGATGCTGGTATGTACAGCCACTCAGTCTTGGCAGGACTGAGTTGAAGCCTGTTTCTTCCCATCCAAACCTGATCCGCCTCCAGCCAACGGGACATCACGATGAGGGCATCACTGGGTTGGTTTGGGGTGGAAAGAAAAATCTGGGTACCATCAGCATACTGATGATACTCCACCCCGAAATCCTGAATGATCTCACGCAGTGGCTTCATATAGATGTTGAACAGGAGGGAACCAACCCCTGAGGAACTCCACAAGCGAGAGGCCTCAGGGCGGATCTCTGTCCTCCCATCAACACCAACTGCGAACGGCCCAGGAGGTAGGAGGAGAACCATTGTAAAACATTGCCCCCCACTCCTAGTCCCCTGAGTCGTCACAGCAAGATACCATGGTCAATGGTATCAAAAGCCGTGAGAGGTCTAATAGGACTAGGACAGAGGAACAATCCCTGTCCCGGGCCCGCCAGAGATCATTTACCAGCGCAACCAATGTCATCTCTGTGCTGTACCCGGGCCTGAAGCCCGATTGGCACGGGTCAAGATAATCGGTTTCATCCAGGAACAGAGGGAGCTGATGTGCTACCACACTCTCAACAGTCTTCGCCAAAAAGCAAAGGTTGTAGACCGGAAGATAGTTGTTCAAAATCGCTGGATCCAGGACAGGCTTGTTGAGAAGGGGTCTCACCGCTGCCTCCTTCAGGGAGGCGGGGAAAATACCCTCCCTCAAAGAAGCAGATATTACTGCCTGGAATCAGCCTTGTGTCTTCTCCTGAGCTGAATAAACCAGCCAGGAGGGGCACGGGTCCAATAAACAGGTGGTAGAGCTCAGCCTCCTTATAATCCTGTCCACCTCATCAGGGGTCACAGGATCGAACTCAGTCCAGATAACACTCTCAAGACCGTTCGTTTCCTCCACGTCAGACTCTGCCCAGCCAGAGTCCAAATCTGAGCAATTTTGTCTACCACATATAGCTTATTGCCAGTGTTATAGAAATATCAGCAACCATATAGTCTGACTTAAGTATCAGCAAAATAACAATCCATATATAATATGAAGGTAAATAAAAAAAAGTGAAATAGACAAAACAGTGCCATAAAATTTGAGTAGATTTCTTGAAAGTGCTGGCCTTTCTCTTCTTAGAAAATGACAACTATAGATATTGACAAGTGGAATTATCCTTCCAATATTGCATGATAATTATGGCCATATTCTTGTTCAACATATGAAGAGTTCATAATTCTTGATGCCTTCTTCATGAACTAAAGTGAAGAATTTGAAAATATATTTCAATTTCAGGCTAAAATATGGCAGTAGTAAATCAAGCCTAAACCTCAGGTGCTCAAGCATCCTAGTTGAATTTCTTACATCAAGGCAAACTTCGCCAGGCTTTTACAAGCTTTCTCTGAGATGCCCAATTTATCTCTCTGTGTAGAATTAGAATAGAATAGAATAGAATAGAATAGAATAGAATAGAATAGAATAGAATAGAATAGAATAGAATAGAATAGAATAGAATCTGGAAGGGACCTTGGATATTTTCTAGTCCAGCCTCCAGCTCAAGCAGTAGAACCTATACTATCTCCAGTGATGGAGCACCCACAATTTCCGGAGGCAAGCTGTTCCACTGGTTAATTGTCCTCTCTGTCAGGAAGTTTCTTCTTAATTCTCTTTGATCAGTTTCCAACCATTGTTTCTTGTCCTGTCCACTGGTGATCTGGTGAACAAAGTGACCCATTCTTCCTTGTGGCAGCCCTTCAGATACTGGAATACTATTATCATGTCTCCCCTATTTCTTTTCTTTAGACTAGCCAAACCCAAGTCCCGCAGCCATTCTTCATATGTTTTAGTCTCCAGGCCTTTGATCATCTTAGTTGTTCTTCTCTGAATTTTTTCCAAACTCTCAACATCTTTTTTGTGATATGGTGACCAAAACTGGCTGCAGTATTCCAGGTGTGGTCTTACTAGGGTTTTATAAAGCAGAATGAATACCTCACATGATCTTGATTCTATGCCTTTGTTTATACAACCCATAATTGTGTTCGCTTCTTTGGCTGCTGCTGCACATTGCTGGCTCAAGGTTAAGTGATTGTCCACTAGGACTCCAATGTTCCTCTCACAGTTACTGTTTTTAAGCCAGGTCTTCCCAATCTGTACTTATACCTTGATTTTTCCTGCCTAAATGTAACTGAACTCCACACTGAAACTCATTTTGTTGGATAGGGCCCATTGTTCAAGTTTGCCAAAATCTTTTTGGATACTGAGTTTGTCTTCTGGGGTGTTGGCTATTCCTGCCAGTTTGGTGTCATCTGCAAATCTGATGAGTTCCCCTTCAATTCTCTCATCTAAGTCATTGATAAAGATATTGAAGAGTACTGGGCCTAAGATGGAATCTTGTGGTACCCCACTGCTTACTTCTCTCCATGTGGATGTACTGCCATTGATGACTACTCTTTGAGTATGGTTTGCCAGCCAGCCAGTGATCCATCTGGTGGTGATGTTGTCTATTCCAGCTTTTTCTAACGTTCCAAGGAGTAGGTTGTAGTCTATTTTATCAAATGCCTTACTGAAGTATACTATATCCACAATATTTCACTGGTCAATTAGTTTAGTCACTTTGTCGAAGAATGAAATAAGATTGGTTTGGCATGATCTGTTTTCAAGAAATTCGTGCTGGCTACTAGTTATAACTTTGTTTGTTTCTAGTTGTTCACAGATCTGTTTTTTAATTATATTTTCTAGGATCTTCCCAGGTATTCATGTTAAACTGATTGGTGTGTAGTTTCCTGGTTCTGTTTTTTTTTTTCCCCTTTCTTGAAGATGGGAAGCACATCAACTCTTTCCCAAACTTCAGGTACTTCTCTGATGCTCCAGGATTTTTGAAATATGTGGTGCAATGGTTACGAGATAATATCTTCCAGCTCCTTCAGAACTCTGGGATGTAATCTGTCAGGTCCCAGTATTTATATTTATATCCAACAAGTTCAGACAGCTGTTCTCCTACCATTTCCTTGCTTATTTTAATTTTTGTTTCTAATTTGTCTTTTGCAGTGTTTTTTTTTAATATGTTGGGCTATAGTTTCTTTTGTGTGAAGACTGATGCAAAGTATGAGTTAAGCAGGTCCACTTTCTCCCTGTTGCCTGTTATTTCCTTGCCATCTTCTCTCTTTAGTGGACCTACAGTTTCCTTGACTTTTTTCTTGTTAATATGTTAGAAGAAACTTTTTTATTATCTATGATTTCTGTTGCAAGTCTTTGTTCATTCTAAGCCTTTGCTTTCCTGACTTCATCTTTGCATGGCAGTCTGCTGATAATCGGCCTTAGTCATGTGCCCCTCTTTCCATTTTTTGTATTTGTCCATTTTGTCTTTCAGTTTGTCAGAGAGATCTTTGCACAGCCATGCTGGTTTCTTTTTGAATTTCTTGTTTTTCTTTTTCAGTGATATTGTGCTGGACTGGGCTTTTATGATCACATTTTTCAGACTTTTCCATGCTTCTTGTGTTGTTTTCTCCTTTAGGATTTTCATCCATGGGATCTTTCCTAGGTTCTCTCTGAGTTTGTTAAAGTCCACTCTTTTGAAGTTGGATTGTTTTCTGTTGCTAGTGTTTGCATTATATTAAATTCCAGTACACCAAGGTTGCTTTTGCCCTAGGTTCTGGCAACTTCAACTCCTTCTATCTCTTCTTCTCTATTAGTTAGAATTAAGTCCAGTATGGCTTTATATCTAGTTCCCTCCTCCACCTTTTGGATGACAAAGTTGTCAGCTAGGGTTAGGGATCTCTTTGATCTCCTGCCTGTTGTAGAGTTTGTCTCCCAGTTGATATCTGTATAGTTGAAGTCTCCCATTACTATTATGGTATGCTTCCTACAAGGGACGCGGTGGCTCAGTGGGTTAAGACGCTGAGCTTGTCGATCAGAAGGTCAGCAGTTTGGTGGGTCGAATCCCGAGTGCCGCGTAGCAGAGTGAGCGCCTGTAACTTGTCCCAGCTTCTGCCCACCTAACATTTCGAAAGCACGTAAAAATGCAAGTAGAAAAATAGGGACCACTACGGTGGGAAGGTAACAGTGTTCTGTGCGCCTTTGGCGTCTAGTCATGCCGGCCACATGACCACGGAGACGTCCTCGGACAAGCGCTGGCTCTTCGGCTTTGAAACGGAGATGAGCACCGGCCCCTAGAGTCGGAAACGACTAGCACGCATGTGCGGGGGAACCTTTACCTTTTTATGATTTGTATATTTTGAAATGGACAATATGTAGATTCAACTGCTATTAATTTCATTATTTTCATATTCTGCACATTGTTCTGTATGATCTCACTTTTATTGTTATCCCACTTGATGAACCATGAGTCTATATGTGCTGTATTTCACAATAATACACCAGAATAACAAATTCCTGAAGGTTGTGAAGTTTATGATATAATATAGGTATATTAAAGGTAAGGCTAAAATTATTCTTATATGAATAATTTTTTTATGAATTGGTGTGATTGTATATTTTGAAATTGCCAATATGTAGATTCAACTGCTATTAATTTAATTTTGAGAAAAGTGTGTATATATATATATATATATATATATATATATATATATATATATATATTCCATCTGCTCGGTGATGAAAACTGTTGATATTAAGTTGCATATTATCATTATCACAAGACTTGGGAAGATAAAAATATGAATCTGAAGCATAGTAAGTATTGTACAATCTTCCCTAATCTGACAGAATCCAGTTGGACTGAAATATAACTTCCAGACTAGCATTATTTTTTTAGAAAAGTTTGGTTTAAAACAACTGGCAAAAGATTAAATTCAAACCAAGATTCTATCCTGCTAGGTTAGAAAAGTCAAAAAACAGATGCTAAATTATCTTTTTGAATATATTATACATAAATGCATACTATAATATAAATATATTTATGTGTACTATCTCCTAGGCTTACTACATTTCCTAATAACATATTATTCAGCAAAAGCATACAATCAAGTCTGTCAGTTATAAAAGTCAACTTTGCACCAGTCCAAGATTTAAAATAAAAAGAAAAATAATTATTACTTTGTTTCAGTATTTTGAATTCTTCAACAATAATCCATTAAATTCATTTAAGTTTCTTTGGTAAATGGTATATAGTACTATTTGTAAAGGATCATTATTAAAGCCAGAGACAGTGACAATAGATATTTTTCTTATCTATCTCATATTTTCAAGGCTAGGTAAGAGCATTAGTAGTAAAATGAACTTAACACTTTAATTTTAATGTTATTTATTTCTCAAAAATGTTACATATGAATAATGTATATTAAAAGTATACCAGTGTATTTATATGATGATATCTCGACTCTTTCTTAGGTCTAACTCAGGGGCTCCCAACCAGGAGTGTGAGATGATATTCCAGGGGGTGTGAAAACTTAGGTTTTCAAAATTATAGTGTATATGCATAATTTGTTGCTGTTATTTCAAACTTTTGTCAGGAGCGTGAGAGTATATCAGAAGTGTTCTAGGGAGATGGGGTATAGAAAAGGTTGGGAACCACTGCTCTAACTTAATAAAATAGCTAATGATTTTCAAAACATGAGTTAATGCCAGCACCATTTCTCTCCTAAATTTCTACCCATGTAAGCACTATTTAATAAAATAATACTCACTGTTCTTTTTATAAAACATGATCTCTCCTTTGAATTCTATTTTTTCTTCCAATGACTTTTCAATTTGGACAATCATTTGCTCATTTGTTTCAGCACCATATAAAAATTTACAGCTGCAGCTCTTCTGCATGACTTCGGTTCGTGCAAATCCAGAAAGCTCACAGAAGCCATCGGAACAGTAAACAATAGGGAATCCTTTAGCCACCTGAGCATTGGCAAGAATAAAATTACTATCTGTAAAAAAACACACAAAAAAGTACAATATTTATAAATGTGATTTGCTTTTTCCATGCCCAGCATACTTTCTTCAAAGGATATCCTCCAGTTACTGTAAACCACAAACCCAATTGTACCAATAGGAATGAGAAGTTCAAGTCAAAACATCTTAAAAGTACTTGGTTGAAGAAGGCACAGTGTTAAATTACCTCAAAAACTTATTCACAACTGAGTAATATGGTAATTCCAAAGTATCTGTTAGGAAATTGAGGTTTTGAATGAACTTAATGGATATCTGAAAGGATCACAAATATATGGAAAGCAAGGTTTTGTCATTTTGTCATTTTATAGGATACAGCGACTTTCTAAAAAAAAAAAATCACTCTTCATCAAATTAAAAATAAGGAAATAAGCACAGAGATATCTTGGCAGATGAAGAGACAAGTCTATTTTTAGACATGGAAAGGATGTGGATTATTACTGTTAATCTAGTTAATAACAAAAGTAGAAACACTATTTAGGCAAGAATTCTTTCACATGCCTCTTCTGAACTAATCAGGTTTTTTTTCTGAATCCAAGATAACTATCCATACTACTGATTTTAATTTTTATGAATGTTTATTGGCACCACTGAATCTTATAACAGGTTTACTAAATAATAATGACATTAAAACCAGACAATACAATTAAAACTATAAATAATAGTAAAAAAATAATAAAATACAAACAACCAACTGAAAGTTCAAGGAATGCTAACTTCCAAAAATATTTTGAAAAAGTCTTTCTTAATATGTTTATGATGTTACCAAATGGTCTCTTGGGGAAGGCTCTTCCATTAAATGGGGGTTGCTATTAAGAAACATTATCTATGAGCAATGTGTTACTTTACCATATAAAGTACTAATCTATCCCAGTGATGCCAGTTCTTTAATGTTGCCTGACACTTAGTGAGTTTTTACAAAACCAAGTTGGGCAGGAAGGCAATATTGCTTGTTGTTTTCATGCCATGGTTACTGTCAACAACTTTGTATCAATGTTCCAAATAAAATCAGATAATAACCTGACAGCCAGGAACATCTTAACTAGTTCTCAAACTGAATAATCATCACAGAAGAAAGTTGCAGATTGTCTTTCATTTTTACTTAAAAGTTTTTAATTTCTGCCCCCCTCCCAAATTTCCCCAAATCCATGATAAACAAACATAGCTAGAAAAATGGAAAATTGTTCCTTTTTTCCATGAAAATTGATCTTAGCAATGAAATAAATATTTATAATATATGAATTGTTTATTTGACAAAAAACACGTGAACAGGTAATTTTATCCTAAAGATATTTGCTGGTTTAAAAAACATTTTTCATATCAGTTGAAAGGCTTTATTTTAAATAAGTGCTTTAATGTTATATCATTCTTGTTTTATAGAATGAATCACAAGACTTTTCAGCTGCCTTTCTCTTCTCAAATTGAAGGTATCAGATCTTTGATTTAAATCTTCAAATTTGCAGTTCAAATTATCTCCCAAAGCTTTTCTTTGCATCATTTCTTTGCATTCTAAAAGCTGTGTGTGATCAGAAAAAAAAAGTTTAAGAAAAAATAAATTCATTTGAAGTCAGTTGACTGCTATCAGTTCAGCAGAATAGTCTTTTGTAAACATCATAGAAGACATTTATTTTCTCCTGTCTTCTTTATTTTTGATCCATGAAAACTCAAATACAAGATACTGCTAATCAATAATTTAGGCAATAACTTTACTCTATACGAGTTTATAAAAAAAGCAATCAAATCAAATCAAAAGCAATCAAAGTCATTGCGGCCGCCGTGGATGCTGGAAAGCGATCTTCATCTTCTGTGTCTGATTTTGCTCCACTGGGGTACCCTGGAAAGGGTCAAAAGTCACCCTGTAGGGGTGACGAGCAAGGAGGGGACCCCCGCTTGATCACGGGAGGGTGCCAGCTGTTCCGCTGAAGCAGTCCTCCAAACTAGTGGAAGAAAGACAGGCCATAGTAATATAGCCTGTCACTACGCTGCAGACAGCAGAAGTCAAACTCACCACCAAGCACTTCGAAAGTTGGACCATAAAAAAGGCTGAGCGCCAAAGAATTGAGGACTTTGAACTGTAGTGCTGGAGAAGACTCCTGAGAGTCCCTTGGACTGCAAGGCGATCAAACCGGTCAGTCCTAGAGGAGATCAACCCTGACTGCCCTTTGGAAGGCCAGATCCTGAAGCTAAAACTCAAATACTTTGGCCACCTAATGAGAAGGAAGGACTCACTGGAGAAGAGCCTAATGCTGGGAAAGATTGAGGGCAAGTGAAGAAGGGGATGACAGAGAATGAGGTGGCTGGATGGAGTTACTGAAGCAGTAGGCGTGAGCTTAAATGGACTCCAGAAGATGGTAGAGGACAGGAAGGCCTGCAGGAACATTGTCCATAGGGTGGACAATGATGTGGGTCAGACATGGGTCAGACATGACTTCGCAGCTAACAACAACATAAAATCTTGCTTGACAAACAACTTCTACTAGAAAAACTATTTATAAACAAATGAAAAATATGGATGAAGACCAGGAAAAGATTATTTCCATGTTGAAAGCAATACATGAAACCATTCTTTCAGCTTGTGGTAAAATAAGACCTAATATAAAAGATCTATTTGACGATGTAAAAGCACTAATATGGAAGCCTACTTGGCAAAGGAAGAAAATTGGGATTTTGACTTATTAGACGGGATTTCATATTATTAATTAGAGGGGAAGGGAGAAGTTGAGATAAGGGGAATTCTGGTCATTAGATTTAAAATACTTGGAAATTAGTTGAAAATAAGGACTTTATCTGTTTAATATTTAAAAATTAAACCTAAAAGGAAAAAGAAGATTAATTATTATAAATATGTTTGATTTATTGATTAACCCAGGTAATATAGATAATGGTTTTGATTTATTAAAGGGGATATTGTATTATTAAGTAGATGATTTAATATGGTGGGAAATAGATAACTCTTAGGAAATAGAACAAGATTACATTCAAATAGATAAAAAGTGTATTTTGGATATTAGATTTTGTTATGAATTGAGACAAGGGAAATCTTGGTTACCCAAAGCCTGAAAATTATAAATATCAAAGGTTAAATTGCAATATTGATGAGAAACTAAAAAATGGGTAAAAATTACAGGATATGGATTGTTTATGAAGATTGAATGTAATTAGGATATGTACAAGCTAAAAAAATATTGATAAATCTAATAATTATGTGTTTACTGAGTTAATATAATAAGAATTGTACTATCTTGAATACAAGACAATAAATGTTAAGGGAAAAAGAGAAGAAATATTTAATGTTGTAACCTGAAATTTGTACTAAAGATTTTGTTATCGAACTGTTGATTAACCCAGTCACCACGATACTTTTTAAAATATTTAAATGTAAAATTGGAAAATCAATAAAACATTATTTTTAAAAAAGCAATCAACAGATGAGAATATTCCTGCTTTACCTGGAAGTGATTGACATTTAGTTCACTGTGTGTACTGGACTACATACATACATTCAGCAAACATACATTGATTCTAATTGAAACCAAAGGTTCAGAGGTGTCATGCTGAAAAATTCTTTCCCCATTCTGAAATTTCCAGTTTATTTTTAAGCCTGTTTTACTTTAACATGTGATTTTAATATTTTCAGAATTATTATTATTATGGAATCTTTCTATTCTAAAATCTAGTAATTTATGATGTAAACTCTTCTGCTGATAGGCTGCATAAAGTGGGATTATTTTTACATTGTGCTACAGGCTCCTTTCAAGTATATACATTTACTACCCCTTTAAAGCCAAACCTACTGTTCCATTCTCGATTCTGACAATACATATACAAAAGGTCTTTCTGGAATTATTCACAATGTTTAAAAAGGTTTCATTTGCTGAACGTGCATCCACTAGCTATGTAATTGAAGTCAGTTTGACTACCCTAACTACTTCTTTGCTTTCCTAAATGGAAAATGACTATTATTATCAGTTAGATGGCTTTTTATATGCTGCTTCTGCTGTCAAAACACAATCAGATTCCATACTAGTATAAGAATTAAAATTGTATGCCTGCTGTATAAATAGATGCCTGAGACTCTGTATTATCATTAATGATAATGTTATCTAAAAATCATCTGTAACTTTCAAATTAATTTATTCCTGCGTTTCTTCTTATTCTCTCAGTTAATTCAGTATGAATTACATGAAGCACAAAGGAACACTGAATAGATTAAAAGGATTTTAGGTCATGCTAATTCATTATAAAAGGATTTTAATATCTTTTAATAGCATAAAAATGCCAAAATATAAGAATGGGACAAAAGGTTGGCACCAGTTATATTAGTGTAGATTTAGAATGTCTGCATAAATCCTCTAGGACAGGGGTAGGCAATCTTAGCTCTTTTATGACTTGTGGACTTCAACACCCAGAATTCCTTAGCCAGCTGGCTCAGGAATTCTGGGAGTTGAAGTCCACAAGTTATAAAAGAGCCAAGGTTGCCTACCCCTGCTCTAGGATATGTATACCTGACCAACTTCTAAAATTGCTAAATCTACAAGCTATTGAAATGTATTTTTGTAGTTTTCTGGCCATTATGATGTACTCTGAAACTGTAGGCACAGATTTTTACACATATGGAAAGTTATAAAATAAATCATATTCAGACATGTGGCATGCACATATTCAACAAACAGGAAAACTTTTAATATGAAGAATAATTAAACACAAAGGTCAAGATTTTTTTAACATCATACAAAAACATATAAAAGGAAAATTCTTGGTTAATGAATATATTTTCTAGGCTCAAAAGAAAAAAATTATCATATCTTATTCTGACACTCTGACTGATACATAATTTCCACTTCAAGGAAAGTTGACAAATTTGTTAGATTCTTATAAAAGAAATTAAGAAAATCAAATCTTCATTCTTCTGCAGTAGCCACATTCAATCAATTTAGCTATTCTCACATGGGGAAAGTCATGTTGCACCCCTGCAATGTAGTTGATGAAACAAAATGACGGTTGTCAAAAGAAAAGATGGCATACTAATTCAATATTTCTAAATATACGTCTGAATCTTTTCAGAACTGAGCAGTGCACTGGGTCCTTATTTCACTTTAACCCACATCAGATTTTAATGATTATTCCAATTTATTAACAAAACATGGATGTTTTTACAAAACAAAATGAAGCAAATAAATTCTTCCCAACCACACAGTGATCATGATTGGCACAAGGAAGGCATTGATGTTTTCTTTTTGTTATATGGTAGTCACCAGTCTGACTACTGGTGACTACACAAAACAGGTAATGCAGGTTGAGTTGTTATAGCCTTTTAAGGGCTGAAGAAGAATGACTGATCCAAAGTCACTAAGTTGGCTTCCATGCCTTAAGTTTATCTTCTAGACCAAACTGACTGCTTTAACTTTAATGAGGATGTAAAATTTTGAAATTTTCAGGATAAAATTGGTCAGAATCTTATCTTATCATTCAGTTATCTTGTAAGTTTCAGATTTGGAATACTTTTCCAGATAAAACTTTATATTGGACAATGATGATTGAACAATATGGCATATAAATGATGGCATCAAAACTAGAAATATGCAGACAAAATATTTGCTCCCTTAACATCACAAGGCTGCATAACTCTGCTTCCTTAGTTCAATTACAGCTTCATTCATTATGCATAGATATGACACACTGTGGATATTAAATAAATGATAATATTGATAGCAATATAATTAAAATACTACTACCTAGAAGACTTGGGGCAGAAGAAAAAAATGTAAATACCAGGCCAGGTTTATTAAACTCTTGACCTTGTTTACCTTGAAGCTAGCTCTCTTGAAATCTATAATATTAATATACAATGTTAACATAATGAAAAAACTAAATAATCATATGCTTTCAAAGCATCTAAATGTAATGGAACTATGAATTGAATAGTCAGATGCATATTTTTTGAGATATAATGGTACATGTGTGGAACATTTATAGCATTTACAGGGTAAATGGAAGGTAGAGGTAAAATTATGAAATACATTTCACTCTTTCATAATGCTAACTTGCTATTATTGTCTACATGCAAAAGAGATGAAGCTTGTATTATGAGGACCAGAGTCAAATGCAACAAGGGTCGAGGATACCCAAAAGGCTGGTGCAACTAGGCATCAAAGCACATACCCTTTTCTACATATATTGATATGCTATTCTCATAGAAAAAGGCAGGCTTTGAACTGCATTTATGCCTGCCATTTTGTTCTCCTTGGTTCCTGTGTTGAAGACCTACTGTCAAAGCTACAGTACTGGCAGTATTAATCATTTTTTATTAAAGTATTGGAACCTGCAGATGACTCTGAGTGAGTTTTGCCTCTGATAGCACTTGTAAATCAACTTCAGGGTTGGCTATAATGTTGGGTGATTCTTTAATTGGATGAAGTCCATCAGGCAAAAGCACATAAGCCTGTCTACAATGGAGGCTGAATTCTCATGTCTATCAGTGTTATGTACAGAACTGCTAGTGTACAAACAATTATTGTTGGATATGGGTTTAACTGTAAAAGATCCATTTATTATATATGAGGACAATCAAGCTGCGATAAAGATGGCAAACAATGCTGCAGTCAGAACAAGATCCAAACATAAAGATCTTCGTTACTTGAATGTAAGACAATGTGTCAAAGACAAATTAATACAACTGGAATATTGTTCAACTGATGTAAATATTGCAGATCATTTCACTAAAGTCCAAAGTGCTGTGAAACACAATACTAGTTGTGAAAGAATTGGCATAATATTGTAAGAGGTTATATATTATTCTACCCAAAGGGGAGAATGTTAGGCATATGGTGATAGCCTACATAGTTGGGTTGAAAATATATAAACCATGATGTTGTGACTTTAAGATGTTAATTGGCCAATGAGTGTGTAAGTGTTCTCATGGCCATAAGAGGGAGCTAGGAACATAGCTTCTTTCTCTCTGAATTTACTGCTCTCTCTACTATTGCTGTTTTGCTGTTGGTTTACTACTGTGATAAACCTGAACTGTGTATTTGACCTCTGGACCGGTAAGAAGACTTTGTATTTGGAATTCTCCTTGGACTGTTACTATTGTGTATGACCTGGACGTGCATTTTTGTTTTTACACCACCTCAAAAGTAAAGTACTTTTTTGCTTTCACAACTCAATGTACTCTTGTGGTTACTGTGTGACTCTTACTGCTCTCAGTACCCTTCCTTGTCTGTGCAACTCCTTGGTAGCACAAGGAGACCTCTGCACAGATATTCCTAACAGTAGCAATCACACATACACACTACACTATAAAATTCTAATAATTTTGTAAATAGATAAATTAACAACAACAAAGTGAAGCAATGAGAAAGGCTAAAAAAAGAATATAAAACTTCATTCCTTTCAAAGAAGGAATGTTTTGGAGGGGACAAAATTTACTTGACCTCATGATTTCATTGAGCAAAGGAGTAAATGGCAGGGAACAATGTAAGAAAGTTGCTGAGGAAGATAGCTGTCTTCAGTGTGAGAAAAGATGCAATTTCCTTGTTCAATTGCTATTATTTTTCTTTCCACCCAGGAGTATGCAAACATTTCCCACTATGCACAGTTCCACAGCTGTGTAGGGCCTGTTTGGCAATAATTCAACAGAACAAGTATGATATTATTTGCAACTGCATTGTTTAGAATGTGTAATTCTTTGAAACATGCTGTTAAATAGTTAGTCGTGCACCCTCACTGACTACAATTGGCAAATGGAGTGCAGGATCTTATGTATGATTGTCACATTGGATGGAAAGTGAACACGGGTAAGAAAGCTGCCAAAACAGTTCTGTAGTTTGAATGATTCCAATCATAATAAAATAAGACAATCCTAACAAGCAAAGTTACTAATTTACTAATTGCAGTGATTCACTTAACAACTGTGGAAAGAAAAGTCATAAACGGGGCAAATTCACTTAACAACAGAAATTCTGGACTCAATTGTGGTCATAAGTTGAGGACTACCTCTACTTACTAATGGCTGTATCCTTTTTGGATACAAACCAACTATATATGAATCAGGAAAAAGATGTAAATGTTTCAGCCATTTGAAAAAAGATGCTTTATCTGTGCTATGAAGAATTCTGAAACATCTCTTTAATTTCAATTGCCTTAAAATAATTAACATGAGGAGGGACTTGGAGATTCTTTGAGTAATACTAATTGTTTAAATACCCTGAATTTCCCTATTATGTTAGGAATGGTAAAACAATTAAATTGAAATCTTTTATAATTTCTTTCTACTCTTGACATCTTGAAATTTAGTCTGAAATTAGCTGCAATATTTTGTCATTGAGAATCAATGAATGAATGAAGAGAAGTTAATAATGATGCAATCAACCCTAATCCTATTTATGAAAAAATGTGTAGCACTTTCAAACAGGGTTTCTGCACCAATCCAGAATCAGTACAACCTGTTCAATTTCATAAAGTCAGCTGCATTTGGAAACTGCATCAATATATTGGTTGCTTTAATTGGTCTTAGCTGTTTTAATTGGTACCAGGGATCCATTTTTAAGTGCACACAGCCCTTGCCTTAGTATTCTTAGGAATGAAAAAAGTGGAGAGAAATGTAGGTTGGCTTTTCAGGGATTGGGGAATAGTAATTGTGTAGAATGAATATCCTTTAAGATATTAAAGGATATTTTAAGAAAGAAAAGCTTCCAGTGGAAAATAATGGTGGACTGATGCTCTCCAAGGGATTGAAGAGACACTGCAGCTGAGAATGCTAGCTGGAAGGCAGATTCTGGCCAGCATAACCTGGATCAAAGGGAAATTGTGAGATTAACCATCTATACACCATCCTCATGAGTAAACTGCAGAAACAGAAAAGGGTTTGCAGTTAGTTTGAGAACTGAAATATAAAGAATCCTGGGATTCTATCTATGTTCCTGTGATGAAGCTAATATGGACATTATGCCCTGTTCCCCATTTCTTAACCACTTTAGGAAGCAATTAATTTACGGATCAAGAGAGATTTCCTCTGCAGCAAACAGTAAGACTCCTTGCAGTAAGTTAAACTTTCTTTTGAGATTACAGAAAAACAAGAAAGAGAGGCTTTGATTATTTGCAAAAGGCTTAATTAAGAGAAGATGTAAGAATGTTTTAAAATGGACAAGAGGTTAAACTTTCTTTACATTGTTATTTTTATCATTTTTACTTTGGATGAAAGTGCTTTGATATAAATTTGTATTAAGCAAGTTAAAGAGACTAGTCCTGCGTGGGAATGCTTATTTATTTTTAAAGAGTTTAACTAGTAAAACTTACATAACAAAAGATAAAATAAAGAATGAGACTATAATGTTTAGTTGCTATGGAGTGAAGCGTGTTATGACTGAAGCTATCCAGAACTATTAAAATGAAACTATCAAAACCACAAAAATTTAATAAGGAGAAAAAAGAGCAGCTTTTCTTTTCTCTGCTTGAGAAATCTTCACTTTTAGATTGCTATTATGAAAATGGTAAGGCAAGTGGGTGGCCAAAAGGGCATAGCCGGTGGGAGGGGGAATAGGTGGGTGAGAAGAGTTGAAGGGCCTTTGTGATCATATGTTCAGGTGCTCTGCCAAGTGCCTAATTTTTGGTCACATGACTATGGGAATGCTGCAACATCTATAACTTTGGGAACGGGTTCTAAGTCAATTTTTTCAGCACTGTCATAATTTAAATTAAAAGAATTTGGGGCTTAGCATTTCTCAAGATTAATGAACAAAAGACAAAGATGTTACAAAAATATGAAAATACAAGCTCAAACAGAATTGAGGGATAAAATGGGTTTTAAGTTTGAAAAAAAGTAAAAGTCATTTCTCATACTATTTACCATATCTTTGTAATGAATACTTCATTCATGCTCAGCCTTGTATATCAAAAAGGCTTTTATTTGTTAAATGTCAGTTGTATGTAAAGTATAACTTTCTATTACAACTCATAATGATCCCAAAATTCAGCAGGACCTTTTCTTTAGCCAGATTCAATGCTTTCCCAACAGTCATTACTGAAGGAAGGTACCAAAACATCCCCTACAAATAAAGACTGTCCATGCAGTGGTGGAATAATTGAATCAACAGAACATGTTATGTTCTATTGTCCTCTCTCTGCAGGAACATGCCAGGAATTATTATTTTCACATTTTATTAGATACCTGGGCTATTCCAATTTGTTTTATCTTGAAATGTTATTATCAGATCAATCTGATTTCAATTCTCTGCCAAGTACTGCTTAGTAGTCTGCATAGTATGCGATAGTATTAATTCTAACTCTTCTCAGATATTTTAGAAATTATAGAACACCCACACATAAATATATATTTAGTTTTAAATAATGTCATTTCTGTATTCTATGTGCTAGTCTATGACTGAATAAAGATTTGATTCACTGTTCAGTAACTACAGTTTTGTTCCATAGATGCTAATGGTAAATTATAACACTGTTTTACTAGTTGTTAATTATTGATAATTTTTCCTTCTATAGCTATAGTTCAGTGATACAATTTTAATACAGCTCTTAAATATATTTCTCACAACTGTAGATGCAACTGTACTGTTACATTTGCTTTATAACTACTGTGATAATTTATTTTAACTTTTATGAATAATAGTTCTTTCACTGCCAACGTTGCATATTTGACCATTCATATGATACTGAACTTGTTTAAAACTTTATAAAATTTTATTTAATATCAGCTTCCAAACCATGACACATGGATTCATTGCAAACCTATTAAAACTTTTTTTATTTTTTTTCCTCAAATATGTGTAACTGCACTTGTGTTTCTGATACAAATCATGTCTTTAGAGAAAAACTGTCTTCAGGTTCATCTAAATTCTGATCATATTTCTAACATGAAATGAAGAAAGATTTGTTTCTAAATATGCAAGATATTTAGTGCATAAAACAAAAGGCAACAGACAGATACAAAAATATAAGCATGCATGTGAGAATTTTAATGGTGGAAGTAATTATTGGTAGTGATTTACACCCCAAATGAAAACCAAGAAAATTTCTATTCAAAATTACACCAGAAAATAATAGAATTGGAATTCGAAAGCATATGTATGATTGGAGATTTCAATGCTATTGTAAACGCTGGGCTGGATTACAATACAACAAAAAAAAATAAGACCCTAAGGAGAACACTTCCAAAATCTTTTCATAATATGGTGGACGATTTAAATATACCAGATGTTTTGAGAGAAAAATATCTGGAAAACAAGTAATATACATTCTATTCTGGTCCTGGTCGAAAATAGATATGATATGGACATCAATAGACTTATTTACAAGTACACAAAATATAAACATAGAAACAAGCACATGGGCGGACCACAACCCAGTCACAATACATGGAAAGGACAAAAAAAAAAAGAACAAGATGGACATTAAATCAAACTGTACTGAGTGAAAAAGATTTCCAGCAATATATGGAAAAAGAAACGACTTTCTTCTTTGAGGAAAACAAAACAGAAGATACCTCACTTCAAAACATCTGGGATACGGTGAAAGCGTACATGAGAGGACTTGCTATATCTTATATGGGGAAAAAGAATAAACAGAAAAGACAAATTAGGGAAAAACTGTAGGAAGAATATAAGACTCTTGAGAAAGAATTACAGAAAGATACACAAAACAAGATAAAAAATTTAATGGAGTTGAACAAGCGTAAAATGAACTTGATAGATAATGAAGAGATGACAAGGAAAATAAAGGCAGCTAAACAAACCTTTTTTGAACATGCAAACAAACCAGGGAGATGGTTGACATATAAAATTAAAAAGGAGATGGATTAAATAACTGGAAGATGCCGAAGGGACTTTACAACACTGGAATGAAGAAAAGAAAAAAAATAGCTTGGGAATATTATGAGAATTTATATAAGCAACAAGTAGTTTCAGATGATAGGATAAAACAATTCTTGGAAAAAACAGAGATACCTAAAGTACCAGAGAAATTTAAAAAGCTACTAGAAGAGAAAATAACATTGATGGAATTAACAGAAGCAATTAAAAAACAAAAGAATGGCAAAATATCAGGACCAGATGGGCTACCAGCGGAACTATATAGAACATTGCAGGAACTGTTAGGCAATGACCTAGGACCCAGACTGTTGGGGGCAATAAGCTGACTTTGTAATAATGCCGCTTGGGGTGAGTGTGAAAGCCCTAACAAGCAGGCATATACATAGAATGAAGGCTACTGCTAAGCTTGTAAGCCGCCCTGAGTCTTCGGAGAAGGGCAGGATATAAATGGGATTTAAAAAAGAAATGTAATGCTGGAACTCTATAATGAACTCCTCTCTGAAGCTAAGATACCGGATTCGTGGTCGGAAGCACTTATTACCCTGATACCAAAGGAAGAAACAGAAATACAGAAAATAAAGAACTATAGACCGATTTCCTTGCTGAATGTGGACTATAAAATATTTGTATCAATCATGGCCGAAAGTTTTAAAAAGTTCCTAAATGAATTTATACATATGGATCAAAATGGGTTCCTGCCCAAAAGACAGATTAGAGACAATATGCGAATTATATTAAACACATTAGAATATTATGAAACACATCCCAAAAAACAGATGGCATTGATGTTTTTGGATGTGCAGAAAGCATTCGACAATGTGAATTGGCAATTCATGATAAGACAACTACAGATTATGGATTTGGGGGAGAAATTTATAAATGTAATTAAAGCAATTTACAATAAGCAAATAGCCAAAATAATGATTAATGGAGTTATGACAGAAAGATTAACATTATGAAGGGAACAAGACAGGGATGCCCTTTATCCCCATTATTGTTTGTATTGACACTAGACACACTAACTAGAACTATGAGACAGAATAAGGATATAAAAGGTATGAAAGTTAAGAGAAAAGAATATAAGCTACAAGCTTTCGCAGATGATTTAGTATTTATTTTGGAGGAGCCACTAGAGACAGGACCTGTATTAATAGAGCAAATAGAAAAATATGGTGAGGTAGCAGGTTTGAAGATACTAAAGATAAAACAAAGATACTAAAGATACTAAAGATACTAAAGATAAAACAAAAATGTTAGTGAAAAATATTACTGAAAAACAAAAAAAAAAGAATTGATGGGAAATTTAGAGATACAGATTGTAAAGAAGGTAAAATATCTGGGGATTCACCTGACAGCAAGATGTACAACAATTAAAGAAGGTAACTATTACAAATTGAAAAGACAAATTGAAGTAGATTTGGATAAATGGAAAAAAGTACAACTATCATTAATGGGCAGGATTGCAATAATCAAAATGAATATATTACCATGATTGTTGTTTTTGTTTTCAACAATACCAATAAGATTGGAAAAGAAATATTTTGAGATTTGGTTATACATAAATCTAGATCCCATTCAGAAAGATAAGAGAAAAGTGAATGAGGGCCAATGCATTGAATGGATTCTGGAGATCCCTTCAAATGTGATATCCATATCACTGGAGCACTAACCACAAAAGTGATACATATAACTTGAGAAACTTAGAATCAAATCTCCATGGAATTTTGAAACCTGCTTGTTAATTTAAGGCAGTTACTACTTCTCAGATAACTTAAACTATCTCAGAAAGTTGAACTGAGGATAAATTAAACATCTATGCTGCTCTGAACTTTCAAGGAGAGATAAATATGCATACAATCATTAAACATATTTCTTAAGAATATCTATTTGAATGCAAATGTCAGTAGGTTTAATAGGATTTGCTCAAAATACATGCTTTTTTCAAAGACAGGAATTAACTGCATTTTTTTATGTTTATGTATGTGTGTGCATGTATCTGTCAAATTAAGTATTTTAATTGTTTGGACTAAAACTCACAATTTTTAAAGCAAAAGTTATCAAATCATATTTATCTTGAATGTACATTAGCTCCTGAGATTTTATATGCATAAGGCTTCATTAAAAATAAGTGACTCAAGAAAATGTAACTGTCTAACTCTTACCTATCACTATACTTGGAAGTTATTAAAATAATCTTTATTATTGGCCTTAAAATATACTTGAATTTATGCAAAATAGAGTAGAAATATATAAAACTGTAAGTCTATCCTTTTCTCTTTTTATTTTTTAATGAATGCAGAATCTTAATGTAATTTCTAAAAACTGATTTAATTTAGCCATCTTTCTCCAATTGAAGCATATGTGTTTATCCTTAAATTCACATGAATAAGTGTATCTCCAATTAATATGTTTTTATTTATACTGCTACTATTATTATTATTATTATTATTATTATTATTATTATTATTATTATTATTCAGTGTGGAATTGCTATTAAAGGCTTGATCCAGATTAGAATGTATGAAGTTTGTGCTATGCTTCTCGGGACATATAACCAAAGCAACAGGGGGCAGCAAAAAGATATCCAAGTGACTGTTTTAAAAAAATAGGACTTTTGTACTATTATTGTGCAAGAACTTACTGAATTCACATACATTGAAAAGTTTCGGATAAACTGGGATGACACAACAAAAACAATTAACACATTACATTTATTGTTAATTGATTTGCTTCACACAAAACCTGCATCTGCATAATCAGCCTGTCTTCCCCTCCGTTCCCATTTTCTCCTCACCCAGTTTATAATAAATTGTACATTATTTTTCAATCTGTCTGTGCATTTGATGAAGTGAGTTGAAGTTCACACAGTTTTATATTAGAATTCCACCTTTCATAAATTATTTCCTTCTGAACTCTACTCCCTAGAATAGACATGTCAAACACAAGGCTCGGGGGCCGGATGTGGCCAGCGAAGTGGTTTCATGTGGCCCGTGAAGCCATCCTGTAAACAGTGAGGGAATGGCCCCCACTGCCTTGGCCCTGGCCCAGAGACCCTCCTTCTGCCAGAGACCCTCAGATCTGTCCCACTCCTGCCCAGGCCCCCATAGGCATCCTTGATGTGAACGATGTAGAGCTGGCCACGCCCACCCAGTAGGCCATACACATTCTAGCCATGCCCACCCAGTAGGCCATGGCCACCCTGGCCATACCCACCCGGCCCCCTGAAGGCAACCACAATGCTGATGCGACCCTCAATGAAATTGAGTTTGACACCCCTGTCCTAGAATCATGGTCCTTCCCTTAAAATTACTCTATCATATCTCATAGCTTGCATTCAATTGCTTGGAGATTTATCTAGCATAGGCAACTTCTAGATTTAGGATTTTCAGACCCCCACATTCTTAGTCGTAGTAGCTCTGGATGGCAAATTCTAAGAGATGAAGACCACACAATGAAGGGTGATCAACTTGTGTGGAAGATGTTTTATGCTTTGCTTTGTATGTTGCAGTAATAAAAATTATAAGAATTTTCTAGAGGTACCTTGAAATTTAAGCCATATTTTAATTTTGTGTCTATGGCTTCTAATCAATGTTGACTTCTGGCAACTAACTGGGCAAATTCCTGCAGTTTTCTTGGCAACATTTCATAAGTGGTTTGCCATTGCTTGCTTGCTACGGGAGAGGGAATAACAGGCCCAAGATCACCCAAATGGCTATAGAACTAATTCTAGGCTAGAAGTCACTGCCCCCAGATTCTACCCTGATGCCTTAACCCTTAAACCAAACTGGTTCTTTCAATCTTAATGATCACCAAAGCTATTTGGTTGTTTATGCAGCATGCTGAGCACAAATGCCATTTAACAAATTATATGAATCCAGCAATAGTACAGACTTCCTAGCCAGGTTAGGTCTGAAGACTTAATACAGCTACAGATAGGAAGACACAGGGATCTGCTGTTGGAAAAGAGGCCAACCAAACGTTTTTCAAACTTTTATCCACTTTAAAGGAAGCAGTGGGGCCTTGAAGATTTTCAACTCTTTCACGAGTTATATGCTGACTCATAATGAGATGTCATCATTAATGTTCAAACAAACCCATGACAATTTTATATCCTTGGACTCCAATCAATAACAAAATAACATTTTTTGCTGTCGCTATTGTTCAATAGTGAGTCCATAAAGCTTGACATTTAATGGGGCTAAAAACTGTTGTTTCCACTGTATTGTTTTTCAGGGAAACAAGTCAAGGTGTGTGGAGCCCTGTTGGGAGGAGACTGACTGACCTCAGCAGGAGGCGGAAATAAAGCATTCTTCTGGATAAGGCAGGGAAGCACTGTCTTTAATCAAAACAGTTATTCAAGGAATCAATCATAGGTTAGCAAAATGACCCAGAAATAATCTAGGACTTGTTCAAAGAAAACTGAAAACCTTTCTTCTCTAGAACAAGTTAACTCTTTTCTGTCATGCAACATATGCAAGCTGCCCCCTGTATCTCTCCTCATAAAAGAATATAAAGAATCTTCTCTCATATCTCTTTTCTTGCAAACATGTTCTTCATATGGGATCATTTCCCAATTATTATTATTTTGATATGCTGGAGATATCAAATAATGTTTTCACTATTCCAAGCTAATATTCTTCCCAGAATAGGATGAACTACTAAGCACAAAATCTATCTTTTGACTTTGACTTCTGCCTTGGAATTTTATTGAAATTTAAGTAGCTCCTTGTTCTCTGTCTCCCATCTGCAGCATAAAGTCTTTAACTGTTGGATCCAACTTTAATTAACTAATGAAATGTGACTGAATTTGTCAGACCATGAATTTTTTTTTCAAACGGGTGCTTATAACAGAGATAAGGAAGCTCTACCTTTCTTTTCCAAAAGGCAATTGGACTTTCTTGACTTTTTTCCTTGAAAACATTTCGCCTCTCATCCAAGAAGCTTTTTCAGTTTCTCATTTTCACCATCAATTCTGAAGAAACTATTTGCATGAGAAGCTAATTTTTTTCAAACAAACAAACAAGAACGTCCAATTGCCTTTTGGAAAAAGCACCTTTGGGACAATACTGACCTTTATGATTTACAATACACCTTTAGCTTTTTTGACCAGTCAGTCAGGTTCAAAAGACAACAAGACATTCCGCCACCACTTTGAAGTGTTTCCTAACATCATAGAGTATTCTTGGAGTACTCTCACAGTATTTTTTAAAAACTTTTTTAAAAAAGTCTCATCTTATTTTATAACTCAGGGTGGGGAACACACATAACACATATCTTCATTTTCCATTGCCCCTCAACATCAGTTGTGTGAAGTGGGTTGGGCTGATAGCAAATGACTGGTATAAAGTCACCTAGCTGGCTTTCATGTTTGAGGCATGACTAGAACACATTGTGTGCTGCTTTCTAGACCAATACATTAGCCATAAACTGGCTCTTAAATTATTTCACATGAGAACTTTACTATGGAATCTAGTGAGTTGGGATACTACTTATTTCATTATAGGAACAATATTCATAGGACAAAGTTTATCTGAAAGTAGGTGTCATGTATGTCTTCAGAGAAACTATAACAAAAAAGGCATAGAATTATTACAAATGTTGAGATAATTCAAAGAATTGCTTTAAAAATTCATCAGTATCATCTTAAAACTTTTTCAGTATTTTCTTATATCAGTCTGCTTATGCATACAAGTAAAAAGGGATGCGGTGGCTCAGTGGGTTAGGATGCTGAGCTTGTCAATCAGAAGGTCAGCAGTTTGGCGGGTCGAATCCCGAGTGCCGCGTAACAGAGTGAGTGCCTGTTACTCTTCCCAGCTTCTGCCAACCTAGCAGTTCGAAAGCACGTAAAAATGCAAGTAGAAAAATAGGGACCACTACGGTGGGAAGGTAACAGCGTTCCGTGCGCCTTTGGTGTCTAGTCATGCCGGCCACATGACCATGGAGACGTCCTCGGACAAGCGCTGGCTCTTCGGCTTTGAAACGGAGATGAGCACCGGCCCCTAGAATTGGAAACGACTAGCACGTGTGTGCGGGGGAAACTTTACCTTTACCTTACCTATGCATACAAGTATGTAGATCTTTTCTAAATGAGCATCAATGTGGAGCTTGGTGAGAAAAACTATCACATTTGTCCATGTGTGCTTTGCTCCTTTTGTATGCCTCCAAGAGATGGTTCTGAGTTATTTTTATAAATTTGATCAACACAAGTCATTAGCAAAATCTGCACACAGAGATAACAAGGAAAGGATGCCTTCTGTTAGGGCACTTATCCCTACTGACTTCAAAGGTGTTCTTCCCTCTTATCTTAAGAGAGTTATAAAAATGCTTGGTAAAGAAGCATGTGCAGGAACATAGTTTCTTCTAAGAAATTGGACATCTCAGCTATAGCTGATGTAATCCAGATGGCTAATGAGCTGTCCTTTTAGTGTGCATCTTGTGTGGTTCAGCTAAATTGGCTGATTCACTGTCTTTTTCTAGTATAAATCCTGAAAAATCCCACTTGGGCTGAATCTGGTTGCAAGTGGCATGCAACAACATTTGGAAGGTGAGAAGTTCCCGGTTGCTGACTTACACAAATAGGAAATCATTAGTGCTATCTAAAAGAAGCATTTTTCCTTTTACCACAAAAAGGAGAAATGTGTCTTTTAAAGAATTAATATGCATCATTCAAAACCAATTATACATCTTGTTTCAAAATATTTTAGTGATATTAAAATATAATGAATGGATTAATCAACATAAATATATGTTAATCTATTTATCATCTAAAATGCATGTTATTGGATCTGAAGGTAAGAAGGTGAGGCTAAGCCCATATATTGCCTGTCAGGGATAGGCAACCTAAAACATTCAAAGAGAAGAAAACACTGGGAGCTGCAAAACCCTTTTGACATCTAAAATAAAGATAACACTGCATATACTGTTTTTTACTTTATGTTATGTATAAAAAAGGTAGACGCCTTTGGCATCTAGTCATGCCAGCCACATGACCACGGAGACGTCCTTGGACAAACGCTGGCTCTTTGGCTTTGAAACGGAGATGAGCACCGGCCCCTAGAATCGGAAATGACTAGCACACATGTGCGGGCGAACCTTTACCTTTTACCTACAGTATGTATAAAAAAATTATAGTGTGCTGCATTTATTAAATCAATGACCTGCTTGTATAATATGACTACAAGCAATATAAATATCCCATCAATACTTATTCAAATGCTAAATGAAACTTTTTTGTCCCATATTTATTCTGGATGTAATCAATCCATTTTTTCCACTCCACGATATATCTCTGTTGTGAATGGTCTTTCAAATATGCTGAAATCTTTGCCATTTCCGCCAGGTTAGAAACCTTTAAAGTCCATTCTTCTATAGACGGCAGTTCTTCCTTCTTCCAATATTGCCCTACTAAAAGTCTTGCTGCCGTAATTAAATTCAACATCAACTTAGTGTCTACAACAGTAGTATCAGTAACAATACCCAATAAAAACAATTGCAGACAAAACTTTATCCTTCTCTTAAATATCTTCTGCATATTCCACCAAATTTTAATCCAAAAAGCTTTAACCTTTTTACAGGTCCACCATATATGAAAATACGTTGCATCTTCACCACCACACCTCCAACACTTAGGCTGGTAGTTCGGATACATACTTGCTATTTTTTTAGGATCTAAATGCCATCTATAAAACATTTTATAAAAATTCTCTCTTAAATTTTGAGCTTGCGTAAATTTTACATTTCTCACCCAAATCTTTTCCCAAATATCCATTGTGATAACTTCTTGAAAATTCTGGGACCATTTTATCATACAATCTTTAACAAGTTCTGTCTCTGAATCAAATTCTATCAGTGCAAGATATATCCGTTTCCGGGTGGCAAGGCGTCGCTGACACCATTTCCAGCCATTTCCAGGCTATCAGCCCCGTGGCTCCGTAGAACCGCCGAAAACAGCGTCGATCAGCTGTTTTGGCGTTTTGGAAGCCCCCTCCTCGGGAGAAGAGGAGGGGGCGAGTACCCAGGTAGGGGCAAAGCTCTCCGGGGCCGCCAGAATCTAAAGTTCTGGCGGCTGAAGGATTGAGCCCCCCCAAAGCCTGGGTTTGCTCCGGGCTGCGTGGCGTCTCTGCTCCGTGTTTTTAGGAGCAGAACAAGGCGTTCGCAACCATCCCTGCCAGCAGGAAAGAACGAGGATGCAGGCAGAGTGATACAGGAGATTCAGGTGAAAGTGGACTTCTGATCTTTAGCTCAATGGACTTTGCAGACTTTGAAAGTGAAAGTGCGTAGTGGGTGAAAATGGCGGCTAAATCTTCCAGAGTTCTTAGAAGTGCGGGAGCTTCCTCAGTGCAGCAGTCTTCGTTGCAAGCTTTATTGCCCTCTGCAACTGCACCCACGCCAGCTCTGACAGTTAGAGATTTGCAGAATGTGATGAAAGAAGCTTTGGAAAAGCAATCGCAGCAAATAGCTGAGATCATAGATAAAAAGCTGGATGAGAAGTTAACAGAAAAATTAGTTGAGGTTATGGATGAAAAGTTGGATGAGAAGTTAACAGAAATAAGGGCGGACATCTTACTTGCATTTCAAGGCATGGCTATTGGATGAAAGAGTAGAAGATCTCAGCCAAAATAATATCAGATTAGATGCAAAAATGTCAGAGACTGAGAATGTGGTGGATAAAATTGATAGTGATTTAATCTTGGTGCAGTATCACGAGATGGAGTTTGCTGTGAGGATCAGAGGCTTAAAAGAGAACCCTAAAGAAAATTTGAAGGAAATAGTCTCTGAGGCTCTGGAAGGGGTGCTGGGGCGTCCAGCAAATGGAATTGTGAAAGATATAGATAAAATTTTTCGTGTTAATTCGTGGATTGCAAGACAAAGGAAGCTATCCAGAGATGTGGTGGTTTATTTTACAAAGAGAGCAATTAGAAATGAGGTTATTCAAGCTTCTTACAACACTAAACTTGTGATTGCTGAGTAAACTGAAGTTTTAAACCCACTGAATATGTTGCATTTTTAATGTAGTGAAAACCTTAAAGATGGCTTTAGTTTATACTAGCCATGTTATTTTTTTGTTATTAAGATTCTTCTCATTTTGTGTATGTATGCTGAAAGTTCTTTGTAAGGAGTTGTGTGAACAGATCTTTGTAAGGTAAACTTTAAAAGAAAAATTGGAAAGTCTTACGTGAATACTCTGCAGCCATCAAAAATACTTTTCCTCATGAAATACGCATATAGATCCAGGGAACACTTATTTGCTAAATTATTTTATGACTCATTTTTATGTATTTGTATACATATACACAAGGGACGCAGTGACTCAGTGGGTTAGGACACTGAGCTTGTCAATCAGCAGTTTGGCGGGTCGAATCCTGAGTGCCGTGTAACAGAGTGAGCGCCGGTTATTCGTCCAACCTAGCAGTTCGAAAGCACGTAAAAATGCAAGTAGAAAAATAGGGACCGCTACGGTGGGAAGGTAACAGTGTTCCGTATGCTTTTGGCATCTAGTCATGCCGGCCACATGACCACGGAGACGTCCTCGGACAAGCGCTGGCTCTTCGGCTTTGAAACGGAGATGAGCACCGGCCCCTAGAGTCGGAAATGACTAGTACGCATGTGCGGGGGAACCTTTACCTTTACTATACATATACACACACACATATCTTTTGATTGACTAAACTATTACAGATGTAAGAGACTAATATTCATGGGCCTAATTGTGGATGAACATAACATAAGGAAAATTGGAACTTGATTAGTAGGATGTGTAATTCATAAAGAGTATGAACTCAATAGATTATAGATTTTGGGCCAGTAAAATTAAGAATAATGGAGTAATTTATTGATCTAAATGAAGATATGATTTTGGAATGATTTGATAAAACATATGGAAAAATGAAACTTGTGATGAAATAATGTCAGAAAAGTATGTCATAAAATATGAATTGCTGTTATCTGTGTTTTTTTGAGTGCAAATAAAAGTAAAAACCCATAAATTGGTGCTAGTTGCATAGCAAGCTCCATTGGAGAGTGATAATTGGAAGGAAAAGATATGTGTTTAGTGAAGAATTATGCAATACAATGAATAAATGAAATATATAGAGAAAGGTAAGTAAGTTGTAACAATACAAGAAAGCCCAAAAAAGACATTGGGCCATTTTGACATAGAAGGATTAATAAGGATGTAATTGATAAGTATTATTTCAGAAAAATCTGATTATGTAGCTTAAGAATAAATGTATATAGTGTAAATAAACTGAACATGGATGAATATCAGTCTAAAATCATGATTGAGCTGATTGTTTATAATTAGATATTGAGAGAATTAGAAAACTCATCAGTAACAGGAGGTTTGAAAATGGGCCAGTTCCTTATTTGTATCTTGGTAAAACAAACTGAAAAAGAAGAAGAAATAATTGAATCAGAATCAAAATCAGAATAGAGTTGGAAAGAACCATGGAGATCTTCCTACTCCAGCTTCCTACTTAAGCAGGAGATCCTATACCATTTCAGACAAGTGATTTTTAAGAAGTGACAAGTCTCTTCTTAAAAACCTCCAGTGATGAAGCACCCACAATGTCTGAAGGCAAGCTTTTCCATTAGTCCTCACCATTAGGAAGTTTCTCCTTAATTCCAGGTTGCTTCTCTCCTTGATTAGTTTCCATCCATTGTTTCTTGCCTTGCCTTCTGGTGCTTTGGAAAATAAATTGACCGCCTCCTCCTTGTGGCAGCCTCTCAAATACTAAAATACTGCTAGCATATTCCCCCAGTCCTTCTTCTCTCTAGACAAGCCAAACCCAAATCCTGCAACCGTCCTTCATATGTTTTAGTCTCCAGGCCTTTGATGATCTTAGTTTCTCTTCTTTGTATTTTTTCCAATGTCTCAGCATCTTTTTTGTAAAGTGGTGACCAAAATTGGATACAATTTGGAATAAAGTAGAATGAAATTAGAATGAACACAGAAAGAAGGTACAAATTCCATATAGAAAAAAATTAGAAGATAAATTAATTTGCAGGTACAATGAAAAGAATGTGGATATAAAGAAAGAGGATGCCAAATGCCACTGAAATATGTGGAGATGCATTAAGGAAAGAAAAAAAATACCAAAAAATGCTTGGCGAGTGATGACATAAAAGAGGCTCTGGATTAGAAAATTGCATATATGAAGATTAATACAGACATAAATAATGAATTCTATAAAAATGAGAATAAGTTACACTTATCCTGTGTGCTTCACCTTAGCTTGCTGCACCTGGAGGGACGAATTGTCATGTGCGAATACTGTTTGTGGATTTTAGTACAGCATTCAGCACAATCATCCCTCAGCATCTGGTGAACAAACTATGCCCATTAGTTTTTAATATTCCTTTGTGTAATTGGATACTTGATTTCCTTATTGATAGGCCCCAGGTTGTGTGAGTTGGAAATAAAGTTTCCAACTCCATCTCCTTGATACAGGTTCTCTCCACAAGGCTGGGTCCTGAGTCTTCTACAGTTCACCTTGATGACCCACAACTGCTGTGCCAAATCTGCTATGAATCATATTGTGAAATATGCATACAACACAGGAGTGGTGGGTCTTATCCAGGATGACAATGATAATGCTTAGAGGGAAGAGGTGAAGGCTTTGGTGGACTGGTGCAATAAAAGTAACCTCTTTCTAAATGTTGATAAAACAAAGGAGATCACTGTAGATGTTAGAAAGAGCCAGCAGTGTCATACTCCACTTAGTATCAAGGATGCAGCTGTGGAGGTGGTAAACAGTATTAAGCATCTGGGTGTGCAGATAACTAACAATCTGAATTGGTCTCTCCATACGTCATCCTTAATGAAGCGTGCAAACCAGCATTTACATTTCCTGCATTGGATTAGGAGAGCTCATCTTTCTTTTTCTGTCCTGGCCACTTTTTACAGAGGCGTGATTGAAAGCATTTTAACGAACTATATCACTGTCTGGTTTGGTGGCAGCAATGCCTCATATAGAAAGTCGATACAGAGAATGGTAAGGACAGCCAAGAAGATCATAGAAAGCTTGCTTCCTGGCAGGGCTTTTTTTCTCATAGAATGCTCAGAACAGCGTTCCGGCACCTTTTTTTTACAAAAAAAAAAAAAAAGCTGCCTTTATTGGCTTTGGAATGCCTATTGCAGTATTGGCTGTTTTTTATGACTCATGGACTTCAACTCCCAGAAATCCTGAGCCAGCCATGCTGAGGGGAAAGGAAGAGGTTTCCAAGCTGAGCCATGCTGGCTCAGGAATTCTGGGAGTTGAAGTCCTTCGGTCATAAAAGACCCAAGGTTGCCTACCCTGCACTAGACAACATTAAAATTATTTACAAGGTTACTTCTTTAGGAACTAAACTTTTAGAATCTAAAACAGCTAATTCAAAAAAGCCAACAGAAAAGAACCTCACATTCTTCATCTGCTTCTGTCTTTTGGAAGGTAAAATTAGATAACAAAATAATCTATTTCCTATGTTAACATCTCTGTAATGAAATCAATAAATCAATAAGGAAAGAAATGAGAAACATTTTTCTCAATGTAATATGTCTAATTTAGCTGATGCTAGAAAAAAATAGTATCTTTTGTAAATACTCTTGAAAACTATTTTGAATCTATAAACATCTATTACAACTAAACTACTTTAAATTAAACATTTCTTAAGAATGAAATATTCTTAATTTGGACTTTTACTGTTTGGACTGTTGTGTGTTTTGAAAAATAGATTATTTAGAATCTAGTTATGTTGCACTTCAGTCTTTAAATAATTAACCTAGTATCTACAGAACAATATATGATGTTTCCCATGGTGAGCTTAACATTAATAACAACATTTATTAAAAAGGTTAAAATAATTTCTCGTGGTATTATCTGTACATTAAAATTTTGTTTATTCACAATCTTTCACTTTTCACATTCTGGGCAAGCAGTAGTCATGTATCCTAGCAAAAAATATTACATATGTGCATAAGCATGGTCAGTAGCATATGCCTCTTTAAAAATATCAAACATGCAAAGAAACAAAAATAAGTCCAAAATATCTATATTACATCCAGAAATGCCAACTTTGCAACCAATATTTCTCATCCATAACTATGGCACCCTAAGGATACTTGCATACATGCAAATGCTTCTCTGGGATCAGTAACGCAGCAGAGATTGCTTTTTCCTTCCAATAACATATACCTAAAACCAGTTTATTGCATTTGGCAATTGTACTAAAAAAAATCATCTCATTGTCAACCAATATAATTCATTTAATTTGAAATCAAGTGAAAAATTGATTTAAATTGTTTTATTAAAACAAATTAATGGCAATTCTTTTATAAGAAGTTGCCTCAAACAAAATGAATTTGACATGCCTGCTCTAGATAGCTGAATGCTCCAAAATAAATTCTAGACCAGGCCTGTACATGCAGCCTACCAAGCACCCTTGGACAGAGCACAGACTTTTTAAAATAATAATAATAATAAAACCACCACCACTGCCCTGAAAGTCATGTTGCCTAGTGCCTCCATAGCTTTCCATGACCACGAGCTCCAACACTGTAGATGCTCCTCTAGTCACCAAATCATTGATTAGCCCACCAGCATTCTTTTGCAGACCACAAAGATTTTTAATTTATCAGTGTGGGCCTTTCCCTTCTACAAGTTGCACAGATCTCTTCTAGATTTTCCTCTTGCCTTTCCGAGTTAACTCCTTGGTCTGTCATTGAGCAAGAATTGACTTTGTAGGGAAGCATATTATCATTTGATGTATATTTAACTTATATTCTACCTTTATTAACCGATTATATAATATTTGTATGCAATCCACATGGCGAGGTTTGGAGCAACTTACAATAGAAAAATATATACTGCTCAAAAAAATAAAGGGAACACAAAATAAGACATTCTACTATTAAATACAGTACATTGTGCTGTTTAAGTGTTCCCTTTAATTTTTTGACCAGTATATATTTTTAAAATCAGAAGATTAAAACATAAAAGCAGGGCTTTTTTTCTCATAGAACGCTCAGAATGGCGTTCCGGCACCTTTTTTTGCACACACACAAAAAAGCTTTTGCACAAGCTATGCTACTCCCTCTATTGGCTTTCAAAAGCCTATTGGCTTTCAAAAACCAATAGGAATTGCTGCTGACTTCGCCAAAAGACCTGGCTGGCAAACGATGCACCGGCAAGTTGTCTGCAGCGAAGGCGAGTTGGCAGTAAGTTTGCATCCCTCCCTGCTGCCCAACTACACTATCTCAACTAGGTAAGTAAGAGAGGACAAGGAGTGGGAGGTGGATTCTGTGGAGTCCATGTGCACTCCTTCCTTGTGCTCACCCATGAAAGCCAGGCTGGTGGCCTACCCGGTGCTGGACCTGCGCCACCATTGCCTCGCCCTGCATGCCTAAGTGGCCGCCCTGCATTGTCTGGCCTGCACTGCCTCCGCCACATGTCCTGTGCAGCCCCGCCATATAGAGCGGACCCTACTGCTCCCACAGCAACAGCCGCACCGTATCCAGACCCGCGGAAAGCCCTCCACCAACACCCCTCGCATCTATGACTGCAGCAGTGCCATCCCCCCACCACCCCGCCCCCTGCGCCCGCCAAGATGAGAGTTCTGGCACCTTTTTTTTTTTTTTAGAAAAAAAGCCCTGCTTCGTGGTATTCAGGATGTTGCTTATAAGCGCTAGTGCTTAGAGCTCAAAGCATTGTTAGAGACCCCACATACTCACTTTACAGTCTGTTTTTGTTGTTCCCCTCTGGGAGGAGGTTTTGAAGTATTTCTAGCAGGACTACCCGATTCTGTGATAGCTTTGTTCCCTATGCCATCTGTCTGGTAAATTTGCAATATTCATTTTTCTTGCCATAACCCAAACTAGACTATTGTTTCTCTGTGTCATATAATATATGTCGATATATGCATAATTCTGTATTTATTTATTTATTTTTGTCATATTTATGTAGTGAATATCAGAGATGGTGACCCTTTGACAGTGTATGCAACAAAATTTTCTTCCAGTCCAGTTTCCCTCACAATATATTTCTCCTATTGTTTTAATAAATAAGGAAAGAGTATACAACCAAATTTAAATCTATTCACTTTATTATATTCATATGAAATCATTAGTTTATAAATTAAATTTTAGGCTGAAGTCCCATATTCACATAGAATGCAATTACATCTTTACTTGATCAATTAATTGCTGAAGCAATACACACATAGTCATATAAAAATATGTATTCATGCATCTGTGCACTTGTGTATTATTAGAATTTTATAAGACTCATACGTGAAGTTCTCAAGTAAAAAAAGTAATAAGACTAGTTACTTTGGTATTTCTCAGCTTCTACCATTGCTCATTCCATAATAAGCAATATGCAATACATACCAGTGGTGATGGGTTCCATTTGTGTATTTTCCAGGTGCATGTATGAAGCAGTTAATTACCAAAAACCTCAACTGGTCCTACAGTGGAAAGTTACACAAGTGATATACAGGGATTTCTATGGAAGTTGTTAGTCACAATTTACATAAATCTGGTACTCCTGCTGTTTTGGAAACAAGTCATTAGATGTGAAAGGACAATGCTGTGGGTATTATCTATCTCTCATTACAACAGTGTGATGTTTAATTTGTAGGCAATTGAGTATAATAATGTTTCATTAGTCTGTAACATCTAACATATAGGCCACACATTGTATTTTTATTATTTGAATTTATGCAACATAGTGCAACTTCAAAATAATTTTAAAGCAATTTACTTCTTAAGAAAAAAACTCATAACAATTAAATAGCATATAGATGATGTTAATTTTCCACCAGGAGGGAATAGACCATTAGAAATAAACTGCACAAAAATAGAGTTAATGTTGAAAATAAAAAAAAATATTATTAGTGAACATAATCCTGTGCACCCAACTTCTACAAATATGCACATGCCAATATACATGGCTTGAAAATGCAGACTACCATGAATTTCTGTTAGGAACAAACCAGAGTGTATCTAAATATTTTATATTTATTTATGGTGATAGTCAGAAATGTCTAGCATAGTAAGATCTATATAACCAGTTTCAAAAAAACTCAGCAGATCTTGTTCAAACCACTGGAACTCCCAGGGCTAGAACTTTAGCTAGGAAAAAAAAATTAAATCTCAGAAAAGTGCAATAGCAAATGACTTCCAAATCATTTCGCCAAAACAGAACCCTTGGGAATATACATGTAGTCATCCAGGTTTATCAATTCAAGGGAGATTTTACCTTCTCTAAGCCAATCAAAAATGCAGTTTCCTAATTGTGTGGGTGACAAGGAGGATTATCAGCTGTTCATGTTTATTAATAATGAGCAAACTTTTAAATATGACCAGCAACTAACTAAATTCAGCAGTTTTGCACAGATACTACAAATTAAATTAAATTACATTAACTATTTCAAGACAGATCGCTGTTATTCCAAGAATTTAATTTGCAGTACTGAAGTAATATGCTTCTAAGAAGATGATTCTTTCTAGAAATACTGCAAAGAATATGATTTCTTCCTTTCTACTATAACATATATTTTCTATTTCATTGTTTCTAAACTATTTTTGTGTTGCATATGTGATTTATTATTCTTTAGTCTAGACTCATACACTGAATAATGATCAGGTCCTGAACTACTATTTTCTCTAACGTGCACCTTCACATACTTATTTTCTAGATAGTACTACTTATATAATATGCTAGATGGGTATATAAAACAATGCTTGGAAACTCCCTGTCTATCTTTAGGGATTGCTTACTTTCTTGAAAGTTATATCAGGTATCTTTTAAAATACAATCTAAAATTTTGTGCATATTTTGGTTTGTTAGATGAAGCTTTCATATGACCTCAACATTCAATTGTATATCCTTAAAAGAATGTAGTTTTCAACTGAGGCTTTAACTTCCAGAAATAGAATTTAGCAATTTTATATTTTTAATTGTTATAGTTCTTAAATTTTTATCTTTCTTATTTCATGAAAAAGTGCTGCTGAATTATTCTTAATTAATATTTGAAATAGGGGTCAGAAACATAGTATGAATAAATTTTAGTATTGAGTATTCTATACTGAATGCTACTTTTCTTCAATCAAATTATAGAAGATTGAAATGTTAAGTTTCATTTTAATTGAAAGCAATGAAGAAATAAGATTTTATACCTCATCACATATTTATTGTTGACTGTTATTAGATACACAAACAATATTTTAAGAGTACTTTACTTGTTAGCTATATCTCCTCCTTGAAGTGACACAAACACTGATCATTTGCCTGGAGGTTACCAAGCCTTGGATTGGGAAAGTAGGCTCAGATACACCCTAAGTAAGAGGTAGTGGCTACTATTTTTAAACCTCCTGATGGCACAACAATTCCAAGTTTGATTCTCATTGAAGTTAGTCCTCTCCAGTTAATTATCTGGTTCTTCTGAACTCACAGCTCTTGCTTTGCTCATATTTAGCTGGCATGCCAATGTAATCTTACCAGGCACTAAGGAAGATAAATTTTAGTAGTAACTCTCCATAAATGGGGCTGCCTTGTAATCCATCCGAAAACAACATCAAAAAGAATGTTCTTATTAGACAGTTACAGTATGGTCATGTTATACTGCTAATCCAAGTATAGCATGATTGTCAGTAGCTTTCAGGTCCAGCTCAGAATGAAGCTCACTAGCTTTACAATCCTTGATCGCTAAAATACCCTGTAAAGTTTATAAGGACTAAAATACAGAAAAGCCTACAATATATAACCTACAGCCGAAAAATAAATAATTACCCCCAAATCATATCATTAATAGCAGAATTACAGTATCTAGCCACCTAGCCCAAATCATGAGGAAATAATCAAATCTTGTAACAGGCTAAAAAGGATTAGCTCTGCTTTGTTAACTCTGTGATCCATAGCCAAGATCTGCCTTCTGTCCTTATATGAGGAGATGTAGCACAAAGTCAGGTGTCTTAAACTGGAGATATTTTTCCTCAGAACAGCTATCCCCTCACTTTTTTCTTAATGCAAGGTAAGCTGCTATTCTTATGGCTTCTCAAAGCTTGTTAAACCGTAACTATTCCAGAAGGCTATCAGTCATTAATGCAGACCCACAGAAGCTAATTCCAAATTTCCATGTTCTTAATATAATTTACAATTTGATACAATGGTTTTTTAAAAAAGATTTTTAGCCTGCTCTTTCTTTCTATATTCAGTATATTTATGAACTTTCAAGTTACAAACTTTCTCTGGTACAAGCAAACCTTTCCTCAGTCTAAACTAAGTCCAGGAAGGTGGGAGAAAGCAGGAAAGGGTTAGTTCATGACATACCACATAGATATGCCAGATGTACTTTGTTAGACTTCCAATAGCGTCTTTGAATGTAACCGTTAGTAAGTGAAAAAGTATCAGTGCAACTGAAAGATGGCTGTTATGTACTGGGCTCTTGAGGAATACTACATGGGTTGCTGGAGCAGCTAATGGCTCTCCAGCAACCCAGACTACAAGTCTCCTGTGCTGCAATTGGCTATCTCCAGGCGGCAATGGGTGATTCAAACCTATTGGCTGCCACCTAGGGGGCTAGACTATATATTGCGGCTAGATGCAGCCATTTCCCCAGTTTCTGCACGAAATAAACAATGAGTTACCTTGTACTCAGTCATGCATCTTCATTCCTGTGCCAAAGAACCCGCTATTTAACAGTGGCGATGAAGATGGGATCCTGCTTCACTGAATAGAGAGTTGAAGTCTACGAGGGAAGGCAGCGCATACTGGAGGGAAAACACATTTTCCCCCCCCCTCTCAAGGTCGGCTAGCAAGCTACACTAGCGACCTCGTGCTTAGTGGACTAATTCCCTGAGCCTGGAAGCAGGATTCGGAAGAACGCAGGAACCAGCAAGAAAGAATGCTGAAGGTCAGAAAACTGCAAGAATTCGACTTGAAACACCCGGAGGAATGGCCATCATGTTTATCACAAGTAGAAAACTACCTCAGGGCCAATCATATCATGGAAGAAGGACTGAAGGCCACAACACTACTCTGCGTGTGCAGCCCAGCAACCTTTGATTTGGCCGAGAACCTTTACGTGCCGACACCAATTGAAGCGGTCTCCTACACAGATCTCAAAAAGAAGCTAACCGGGCATTTCCAGCCCAAGATGTCTAAAATGGCTTGGCAGTTCAAATTCAACCAAAGAGTGTAGCTACTCAGTGAATCAGCTTTGGAATTCATAGCGGGCCTAAGGCAGGCCGCACCACTATGCAAGTTTTCAAATTTAGAAGAGTGACTAAGAGACCGGCTCGTCTGAGGCCTATGGGACAGAACGCTTCAGCAGAGACTCTTTGCTAGGCTAAACTTAGCGTTTTCTGAAGCACAAGATGAGGTGATGGCCGCCGAAGCCACCGGGGATGCAGTTCAAACAATACAACCCACCAAATCGACAAAGTTTGAAGAAACGGTCCACCTTGAGGATGCCAAACGCACTAAAGAATTTTCCGAGGAAGAACCTGAAATCAACCGACTGCAAAAGCAACCCAACGCGCAACACCGCAACAGCCAGCAGCGAGAGGACAGATACATGGCAGTTCTCTTACTGAGATATAAGGGGTGCAGCAGCAAACATTTTTGCGCCAATTGCAGATTTTGATCAGCCACGTGCAGAGCTTGTGGAAGGACAGGCCACATCGCGGTGGTTTTTAGAGCCCACCAGAGAGACCGGCCACCCAAACACCAGTCGGAAGAACCGACTAGGAGAGGTACTGGGGCCCAGGGTCCAGTTAGTGTGGGGTTTTTCAGAAGCCATACAAGCGTATGCTGCACCGGGGCTCGACGCCTACTTAAACCCAAACTTAAGCTCATGGTAGAGCTACAAGGAGTCCCATGTAAGATGGAATTGGACTCTGGCTCTGCAGTCTCAATTATTTCTCAAGACACTTTTAACTTTGTGTGCAGGCGCAGTAACAATTGGGCCAAACTAAGACCCTCAGATATAATCCTAACGGACTTTCAAAATGCTTACGTTAAAGTTAAGGGAGAAGGCACTTTGTTGGTAAAGTTTAAAGGGTTTTTGGAGCACCTGGATGTAATAGTAGTAGGGGGCCAGAGCACAAGTCTCATTAGACTCTATTGGTTTGATGCCTTAGGTCACAGGTCTGCAACCCACAGCTCTGGAGCCACATGTGGCTCTTTCAGCCGTCTCCTGTGGCTCCCAGTCCTCTGCCATGTGCAGTCCAAAAAAAAAAAAAAAAGTGGGACTAAAAAAGTTCAACCAATCAATTCAAATATGCAGGGTAGGTGCATATCTCGCCTTGGCTCCATTCTTCAGTCCAACCCTGTTCTGCGCATGTGCGCATGTAAACGCATGTGCACACATTTTTTGCAGCTCCCAGTTTTTCCTTTTGTGAGGGAACCGGTTCCGAGTGGCTCTTTCACTGTTTCAGGTTGCTGACCCCTGCCTTAGGTATTCAGATTACTGGCATAAACCAGACACAAACTGCAGACCTTGCATCAGTATGCAAGGTATATGTGGATGTTTTTGATTCAACCCTAGGAACATACACAGGCCCGCCTATCTCATTCAAGCTAGATCCCAATGTAGTTCCAATCAGGGTTAAGCCTCATAGGGTCCCCTTTGCCTTAAAACATAAAATTGATTCCAAAATTGATAAGCTTGTAGAACAGGGCATGTTACAGCCTGTTGATGGGGGGGGGGGAGTGGGAAACTCCTATAGTCACTCCACTTAAAGCCAACAGGGAAATTCGCATTTGTGCTGACTATAATTGCACTCTAAAAAAGCCCTCAAGCAATATGCTTACCTGGTCCCAGTGGTCAATCATATTTTAGCCTCCTTGCAAAGGGGTACTATTTTTGCTAAACTTGATTTAGCACAGGCCTATCAGCAATTGCTGGTTGATGAGGCCATAGCCATGGTTCAATCAATCATGACTCACAGGGGGGCTTTCAAAGTTAAATGCTTACAGTTTGGAGTCAGTGTTGCACCGGGTATTTTTCAGGGAATCATGGAGCATACACTCAAGCGTATTCAGGGCATCTGCCCTTATTTTGATGATGTTCTTATTGCAGGGGAATCCCAGAAATGTTGGCCAGTAGGCTCAGGGCTGTCTTACAGAAGCTTCGCGAAGCAGGTTTCAAATTAAAAAAGAACAAATGTAGTATTGGGGTTTCTTCAACAGAATTCCTGGGTTTCTGAATTGATGCTAATGGCATTCACCCCTCTGATTCGCTCTTTCTGCCTTGATCTGAAGACCTGGTTGTTTGAGCAGGCCGGCCTGGACTAAGGGTTTGGGTTTATTTTTAACTATTTATTGTTAGGGCTAAATTAATTTAATTTTACTTTTAACTTTTGTACATTGTATTTTACTACCCTGTACACTACCCTGAGTCCTTTGGGAGAAGGGTGGTATATAAATTCAATAAATAATAAAGTGAAGGCCATTAAAATGGCTCCTAGGCCCAAATCAAAAGGAGAGCTACAAGCATTCTTGCGCCTCCTAAACTTCTACCACACATTTCTACCTCATAAGGCTGCAATAGCAGAGCCCTTCCACAGGCTTCTAGGTTAGAAAGCTCCATGGAAATGACTAACTTACATGAAAAAAGTTTCCAGGACTTAAAAGCACTATTGTCAGAAAAGTCCACTGTAACTCACTACAAAGAGTCTAAACCTGTATGTATTGCATGTGATGCATCTCCCTATGGGGTGGGGGCAGTTTTAAGTCACATAGAAAAAAATGGCAGACAGATTCCTATAGCATTTTACTCAAGGACATTGTCCTCTGCTGAGCACAACTATACTCAGATTGACAAAGAGGCCCTAGCCATCATTGCTGGAATAAAAAAAAATTCCATGACTATTTATATGGCAGGGATTTCATGGTTTACACTGAGCACAAACCTCTGTTGGGACTTTTCACAACAGACAAACAAACCCCCCACATACTATCTCTAAGAATGCTGAGATGGTCTATTTTCCTATCTGCATACAATTTTAAATTAATTCACAAACCGGGCAAGGAAATGGCCCATGCTGATGGCCTTAGCAAACTACCACTGCCAGTAATGGATCCAGATCCAGATCCAGCTGCTAGAATATTATCCATGAAGGACATACCTGAATTTCCCCTCCATGCAGGGGACATTGCTGCTGAAATTGCCACAGATAAAATACTTAGTAGGGTGACATCATGGGTATATATGAGCTGGTTGGATAAAAGTCCAGGATCAGAATTTCAGAGCTATTTTGTCAGGAGGCATGAGTTATCTGCCCATAAAGGGTGCATTTTATGGGTCATAATTCCCACTTCCCTAAGAAACATGGTTTTACAATCATTACATGAAGGCCATCCAGGCATTGTCAGAATGAAAGCTTTATCTAGAAGCTACCTCTGGTGGCCTGGCCTTGATAAGGACATTGAGGCTCAAGTCCATGCTTGTTGTACATGCCAGCAATCTAGGCCTGAAAAGCCTCAGGCTCCAGTTCACAGGTGGGAGGAAACGCACATTCCCTGGTCTAGGGTTCACATAGACTACGCTGGGCCCTTTCAGGGACAGCTCTTCCTTATAGTAGTGGATAGCCACTCCAAATGGCTGGAAGTAATTCCAGTTCCAGGTGCTGAGAAAACTCTTTGCCACACATGGGTTGCCAGATGTCTTAGTTTCAGACAATGGGGCCCAAGTCACTGCTGCTGAATTTTTTTTTCTCCATTTATATCCCGCCCTTCTTTGAAGACTCAGGGCAGCTTACAATCTAAGAAGCACAAATCAATGTGCTTAGCAATAGCCTTTATTCTATGTATATGCCTGCTTATTAGGGCTTTCACACACACCCCAGCGGCATTTTTACAAAGTCAGCTTATTGCCCCCAACAATCTGGGTCCTCATTTTACCTACCTCGGAAGGATAGAAGGCTGAGTCAACCTTGAGCCTGGTGGGACTCAAACCTGCACTAATTGCAGGCAGCTGGTGTTAAGGAGGCATTAGCCCACTGCTCCACCAAGGCCTTCCTTAGAGCTAATCTCATCAGACATGCAACGCCTGCATCTTTTCATCGATCTTCTAAGGACATTGGTGAGGACAATGAAGGAAGCACTCAAGCGCATTGTCATAGGTGACTGGCATCACAGATTGGCAGATTTTGTACTCTGCCAGCATTCTACAACCTGCACTGCTACAGGCAAAAGTCCTGCAGAACTACGTTGGGGAGGCGATTGATCACTAAACTGGACAGGTTGCATCCAGATAGAGTGTCAGCAGAAGCCTCTTGACCAAAACCCCTGAGGGGGCTACACATGGGCGATTGGGTTTGGGCCAGGAACTATGGTCATGGGAATCTGTGGGTTCCTGGTCAAATTACCAAGGCATCCGGACCCCTATCTTATGAAGTGGAGTTGGAGGGAGGGCGAGTTGTCAGACAACACATTGATCAGTTCAGGAAACAGTTTCCAGAACGGCCACTAAGTGAGGACTGCATCATAAGTCCCCCCCCCAAGGTCCTCAAACTTGTGGCCAAGCCAGTCCTCACATGGACTATCAGGACTTTTCCTTCTTAACTAAGGTGGAACTGGAGGGAGAACTGGGGAGCCCTGGAATGCAACAGGGATCTGCTGAAGAGCAAGCCAACCAAACTTCAGCAACCGCTGTGCCTACTCTGCCGAACCGTCTGACTCTGGGGTGGGCCAACCCGGAGAGGCCAGCCAGAATGCATCAAATCCCCTTGACTCAGGAGCACAAGGGGACACAAGTCTACCCAGCCCACTGGGAAAGCTGGTAGACCACAAAGTGATGGGAACTTCGAGATGTTCCTCTAGAGCACACAAGCCTCCTTCATATCTTGCAGATTACATTGTAAAATAAAATGTTATATATTGTTGTAATTCCTGTCTGCCAATATACTACAGAACTAGTGCTATGATGTAACTGTCTAAAAGTGCCATCTTTGAAGCCTATTCATTCAGATGTTGTTTAATAACATTGTAACCTACATTGTTTTTTTATTTTTATTATCACTTTTACTTTAGTGTGTTTGAATAATGAGTCTTGACAATTGTTGAGACTAATTGGTGTTATTATGGTCTTTCTAAGAGGGGAGGGGTGTTATGTACTGGGCTCTTGAGGAATACCATGTGGGTTGCTGGAGCAGCTAACGGCTCTCCAGAAACCCAGACTACAAGTCTCCTGTGCTGCAATTGGCTATCTCCAGGCAGCAATGGGTGATTCAAACTTATTGGCTGCTGCTTAGGGGCTAGACTATATATTGCAGCTAGATGCAGCCATTTCCCCAGTACAGTTTCTGCATGAAATAAACGATGAGTTACCTTGTATTCAGTCATGCGTCTTCATTCCTGTGCCAAAGAACCTGCTATTTAACAATGGCAATCATTCTAAAACTCCTTCCTCCTATTTTTCCCCACAGTAAGAAACCTGTGAAGTGAGTTGTGCTGAGAGAGTGGACAAAAGCTGCTCAGCTGTTTTTTAATGCCTAAGGCAGACATGTCAAACTCACAACGTCACGTGACGTCGCGCGACGTATCGGAACTTTTTCCCATTGCCGGCAATGGGATGGGCGCGGTTTCTCCGTGACGCTCCGGCCCGCGGGCCGGCAGTTTGACACCCCTGGCCTAAGGCATTGAGTAGAACTCACAGTCTCCTGGTTTCTATGCCAGCACTTTAACCACTACACCAAAGGGGTGAGAGATACACCAGTCTGTTTGGATAGAGAGGGTGGACAAATAGGATTGATTAACCAGTCTTAGCATTAATATTTGTAATCTGTGAAACAAATCCTTTCTTACCATTGTTCTTCCATAGATTCTACCTGTTTTAAATCCACTGTAATTTCCAACATACTTATTGGTATAAATTCTTTTGTACTGTGGACAATACAGCGATTCTTTTGAAAACATGCTGTGAACAGCTAAATAGGTTTGTACTGAGAGGCTTCTTTGAGAAGGAAAGCCTAAATTCCCAGCTGTGCTCTGCTGCCTCTGAGACATGTTTCCATTAGTAATTGCAGATGGGAAGAAATTCTCTGGGGACTAAGAATTTACTCTTACTTTTTGTAATAAGCAACCTGAAGAAAACTATTGGTTGATTTAGTTGAAAACCCAATTGAATTTGCCAGCTCTGAAGCAACATAACTGAGCTGGGGGAGAGGGGACTTTTGGCATTACTATTTAGAATAGAAAATCATCCAACAACATTGTAAAACATTTTGAATCACAGGGTTTTAATGAGTGGACAGAAATATTCTTTGGAAAAAAGAAAAAAATTATTAAATCACTTCAAAGATTTTATGAGCTATCAATTCTCTGGAGATTATTTTTTCCTTCTTCAAACATTCTGTTTAGAGGAGCAGAAAAGCAATACCTTTGTTTAAAGCACATACATCCCTGCACATGTACACAATATATATATCTGGGCTCGGCTATGTAAACAAAATCAGAGTTTTCTTTTTGGTGCCATCTATTTGTTGTTTGGCTGCTTTCAGCCTAGGTCAGAAAATTTTAACCTATATGCACAGTCAAACACATTTTATTAATTCTGTATCTTTAAGTGTGAATCTTGGATTGTATTCTTTTCCTAGCCCACTTTGCAATTAAGAATGGACATTTGAAGTCCCTGGGTTATATGGTTCCAAAGTATATTTTGGTAGCTCTCTGATTCTCTGACCATAATTGCTGTAAACATACAACATTGGGTACGTCCTAAAACTGCTATCTCATTAAAAAAAAAGAAAGCCCTATAATCCTGTCCATATTTGCAATGTCTTTTCTTTTTGTAGACCTTGAGATTTCCCATTCCTAATCTATACAGAACTGTCTGGCTTTCTTCCTTCAGCCCCCAGGTGAAGTTAGTTTAAGCCTAATATGAGCTATGCCATTTGTCCACTGAGCACCTTTGGGTGGCTGCTCAGATGTTACTCCTGACATTCCACCAGATTCTGTCACTAAAATTTTCTGGTATTAATACACATTGCCACTGTCACCACTTTTCATACTTCTTCCTCATGTGATATTTTTCTGTATAGTTATCTTCAACATCAATCTGCATATTTTCAACAACCTTTTATTTATTTGCTTACCTGCAATGCAATATAACCTGGCATTACCATTTGTTTCTCCTTCAACCTTCACCCAGGCAGGACTTCTGTGTAAGATTCTTTTTATTAATATTTAATTACTGTAAATGAATTTTGTCCTGTGTCCCATCTTTATCTTTTTGATGTAGACTTTCTTTTTTGTGATGTGGTCCCCAGCATCCTGGCTGAAGGCTAATGCAGTCCTTAGACCAAGAAGTCTCATGCATCCATGATTTGGCCTTTTGCCTTTTTGAACTAACAGCAGTTCTCCAGATCTTAAAAGCAAAATGTTCCCATCAGCTGAAGAAACATGTTTTTTTATTTTAAAAAAGCATTCAGTATCTGATGAAAGCAGGGAAAATCAATAGCTACATTCTACAATGAGTTACTGAGTCATAATACAACTACTCAGGAAATTTCTAAAGTTGGTTTTTTGCTAATAATCTACAAATGTCTAGGTTGAATGAGCCAGAATTAATAGAGTAATTAATAGAATTACTCTATTAATTCAATTATTCCTTTTCTGGGACTCCCAGCATGGGCATCCATTTGCCTACAAATACTTCCCTTGAAGTCTCATTCTAGTCTTTACTGGGAAAATATGATTATTTTATCTAAAAATAAAGATATTGGGAGCTTTCTATTTTAAAAAAATCCCAAAGGACCATATCTATTTTTTTCTAGCTGTGGCTCTGGAATCCAAAGGATTGAAATGAATTGACTAGCATTTTGATAGCAGGCCACAATATAGTATCAAAGTTCCAAAGAAATTCACTGATCCAAGAAGCATGAGTCTCCTTTTCCTACCATCTGCTAGGGTTTATATCTGGAAACTGTTCAATTAGTAAATCTATTTCAGTAAATTTATTGGATTTCATTTGGGGAAATGAACCAAATATAAACTCATACTTCAGCCCCATTTCATGGACAAGTTTACAAAATCTATTTTTCTTTGTATGAAATTTAGCAGACTTTAGCAGTCAAATGGTGTGAAATCCAGAAACAAATTTTGTAAATTTGACACACTGGGAATCATTTCCTGCAAAACAACACATATAGATATTACTGCATGATCAAATATTGATGGGTGCTAACAGCCATCATATTTCCTTACTGCAACATTTGCTTAATTTATTGTTCATGGATGCGTCAGTTTCTGAGTGCAGTTTGAAAAATATTATTTTTAAAGCCCTAAATCAATATTGGGCAATAACAGACATCAAAAACATAACAGAACAACCAGTGTTAATCCAAACAAACAAACAAACAAATAAATAGAATAATTGAAATAAGGATTCTTTATGAATATAATAATATTTTTCATCACATTAAAATTACTCTATTTGAAGCTCTCTGGGATCACACCTAAGATTTTAGAAACTATATACAGTCTGGAGCTACAAGTTGACTTGTACTTTGAACAATAGCTCTTTCCTCCCTTGTGTGCTATTGGCTAATTGATGATGGAAAGACAGAAAAACATCTTGTTCATGGCGTCCATTTATGAAATTTCTTAACTCACAGATTAAATCATATATCTGTTTTAAATCTGCAATCACAACTGAGGATTTATCTTTGAACAAACTTTCCATTTGCATGTTACAAAATTTATTGATTTTAAATTATAGCTCTATGAGTCTTAGCAGTTGCTGTTTTAACCAATAATTATACTTTTTCAAAATGATTTGTTAATATTTTTGTATTTGTAATACCTTGCAGGTCACTTGTGCAACTATTCTCCTGGACAGGAAAGAAAACTGTACTTTTATTAAGGAAAAATTTGAAAGAACTATTTTCTGTTTAAAACCCAGATATTTATTAGATTTCTCAAGGCTTTTTTGGAAATGTTACGAGAATGAATGAGAAGATTAGAAACACATTTATCATTCAATCTGAAGCGTGATTATAATACAGACTCTGCACTTTTTAAAAATGTGTAGCTTCTATGCATATCAAATTTTTATTTACAAGTTTTCCTTTTCACCTGTGTTTAATAATACAACTCTTCCTAGTGATGATATCTGTACCTTTCATAACAAGCTTGCCATAATAGCAATCATTTCAACAAAGTAATAGAAGGTTAAGGATCTCACAAAAGGAAAATAACTACTTGATTCCTATAATTTTGGAAGTATTGTTTAAAAACTAAAGACAGATGGTGACAGCAGATGTTTTCCCTGTTCCTTTTTGTATAGTATAGCCTTCCTTCCAGTTTGAGATATCTTCTCTTTAACCCAGATTCTAAAGTTGTTGTAGAGATTGTTCAGAACATATTTTGTATCTCATTAGGAACATTTAATATGTAATGCAGAAATAATCTCTTCCCCAAAATGAAGATTATGCAAGAATGTAATCTTGAAACCAGTGTGGTGTGGTGCTTAAAATACTGGGCTGGAACTAGAGTGGTCTATGTTCAGATTGATATCAAGCTGTGGAAACTTTGGATGAACTGCTTTTTTTTCCCCTGCCCAACGTATTCATACAAGATTGTAAAAGCAAATAAATGTCAAATGAATGGAGTGCTGGTTACCAAAGTCCTGGAGGATAGGCAGGATATAAATGTAGCAAATAAAATAATATACAATAAAACATTTCCAGAAGAATAACCTAAATTACCGTATTTTCCGGCGTATAAGACGACTGGGCGTATAAGACGACCCCCTACATTTCCTGTTAAATTATAGGGTTTGGGCTATACTCGCTGTATAAGACTACCCCTCTTCCAACGCACACCAAATAAAAATTAAAAAACATCAGATTTGATTTTAATATGGTAATTTTAATTCAAATGCTTATGACATGCAGGTACTTAGTAGGAAAACTGTCACTTATAAACATAAGGCTGTTTGTCATCAAACATGTAAACATAAAATAGTGCAAGTGGATTAAACATAATAATAATAATAATAATAATAATAATAATAATAATAATAATAATAATAATAATAATAATAAGTTGGAAGGGACCTTGGAGGTCATCTAGTCCAACCGCCTGCTCAGGCAGGAAACCCTATACCATTTCAAATGGCTGTCCAGTCTCTTCTTAAAAACTTCCAGTGTTGGAGCATTCACCACTTCTGGAGGCAGGTTGTTCCACTGGTTAATTGTTCTAACTGTCAGGAAGTTTCTCCTTAGTTCTAGGTTGCTTCTCTCTTTGGTTAGTTTCCATCCACAGCTTCTTGTCCTGCTTTCAGGTGCTTTGGAGAATAGCTTGGCTCCCTCTTCTTTGTGGCAGTCCCTGAGATATTGGATCACTGCTATCATGTCACCCCTCACCCTTCTCTTCGTTAAACTACACATACCCAGTTCCAGCAACCGTTTCCTATTTTCCTAATTCACTTTTCCTAATTCACTCTAAAGCTTTCCCTGCGCAGAGCCTTAAGTAACACCAGCTGCCTGCAATTAGTGCAGGTTCTCATCCCACCAGGTTGAGTCAGCCTTCCATCCTTCCCAGGTAGGTAAAATGAAGACTCAGATTGTTGGGAGCAATAAGCTGACTTTGTAATAATGCTGCTTGTGGGGGTGGGTGGGGGGTGAAAGCTCTAATAAGCAGGCATATACATAGAATGAAGGCTATTGCTAAGCACATTGATTTGTGCTTTAAATTGTAAGCTGCCCTGAGTCTTCGGAGAAGGGCGGGATATAAATGGGATTAAAAAAAAAAAAGACCAAATGGGAGATCCGCTCCAGGTTTTCCAGCCAGCCCGCCCAGTTCCTGAGTCAAATGTGTCCTTAGAGCTAAGCAGCTGCTCCGGCATTCCCCACCTGCCGTTCAAGTTGCTCTTGCATTCCCCACCTGCCTACAGCTGCTCTTCAACTTTAGAAGGAAAGAGCCCAGACCCCAGCCTGTAAAAAATCACAGACTGCAACTTCTACTCCAATTGGTCCCGCTTTCCCTGCGCAGACTAAATGGAAGATCCACTCCAGATTTTCCAGCCAGCCCTGTCCCTAAAGTTTCAGCACCCGGCGTATAAGACGACCCCTGACTTTTGAGAAGATTTTCATGGGTTAAAAAGTCGTCTTATACGCCGGAATATACGGTATGCTTATGTTAGCACATGCTGTATTGTAGAAGGATATTGAAAACAACTATTGTAGCTGCATTGTTTCTTCCGCTCAGGAATTAAATGCATGCAAGCAGGTTGCATCTCCTTTTGCAAAGATTTTTGCAGTTGTCACTAATTAGCTTGTCTCCAGCCAGGCAATCAGAGGGAGCTGGGGAAGGGATTTACAGCAGAGGTCCCCAAACTTTTGGGCACCAGGAACTGGTTCTATGGAAAAAGACCAATAAGTGTGTGGTTTTGTGTGCTGCCTGCATCCCAAGGATGGGGCTTTGCTAGCTTGTGAGGACCAGTTGCTGGCATGCTGCAGCCCAGTACTGGTTCATGGACCAGAGGTTGAGGACTCCTGGTTTGCAGAACTGTTGGTGTAAAACAGTAACAGAGATGGAAGAGACCTTGACATCATCTAGTCCAGACATGTCAAACACAAGGCCCGGGGGCCGGATCCGGCCCGCAAAGTGGTTTCATGTGGCCCGCGAAGCCATCCTGGAAACAGTGAGGGAATGACCCCCACTGCCTTGGCTCTCGCCCTGAGACCCTCCTTCTGCCAGAGACCCTCAGATCTGTCCCACTCCTGCCCAGGCCCCCATAGGCACCCTTGATTCAAACGATGTAGAGTTGGCCACGCCCACCCAGTAGGCCATACGCACTCTAGCCATGCCCACCCAGTAGACCACACCCACCCAGGCCACAACCACCCGGCCCCCTGAGGGCAACCGCAATGCTGATGCGGCCCTCAGTGAAATTGAGTTTGACAACCCTGATCTAGTCTAAGCCACTGCTCTCACAAGAGAGTACTGTATTTCTGATAATGCCTATCCAGTCTCTTTTTTAAAAGCTTTCAGTAATGGAGCAGCCACAACTTCTGGAGACAATTTAAATTTAAAACCTACAAACTACAGCAATATATGCTAATGTCCAAAATAAAAGCAAGGAAACACAATGTTATAGAATGCTTTGTGAGGAGGCTGGCTAGCATTTCTACAAGTAGTGTACTTAGAAACACAATAGTAAGTAAGTACTTAAAAAGAAGAGCAGTTCCAAAAAATTAAAACCTTTTGCTTGCCAGTTCTCATGGCATTATATAACAAATTCCTTCTCTGCACATACTGGTGTTCAAAAACAGAGGATACAATCTGTGTTTATCAACCGTTCAGTTATGACAATGCTGACAAATGTGATTTATGATCAGTCCTCACGCCATACCAGCATCCCTGCAGTGATATGATTACATTCCAGTTGTTTGACATCTGGCTTTTAGTTATGACAATTGCTGTGTGCTTCAGTCACATGATTATGATTGGCAACCTTTCCACTTGGCTTCCAACAAGTAAGTCAGTGGGGAAGTCAGCAGGAAAGGCTGCAAGTCACAGTCAAGGGATGTCTTCCAAATTTTTCATTCTAGAAAAGCAGCTACAAATTGCTTTCCTTCATGAAGGTGGGTCTTATTGACCATACCTGCTATTATATATAAAAATATAGGATGGATGATAGAAAGATAAAATATGCATATAAACACCAATACCCATGTACACAGAAAAATTTAAATTGAATTGATAAAGTATTTATAAACATAAAGCATCAAAATGAACACACATTTTCCTACTGCCTAGTCTAATAAATTCTAGAGCTACTTTTTTTAAGAGCTACTTTTATAACCAATGTTCCACTTGCCTTGTGAGTAGAAATTATTGGTTTGAAACCTCCAAGTAAGCTTTTTAAATTTCTAATCTTCTTTCTCTGAGCGACCTCTTTTTTCCCTGGTCTTTTTCTTTTTTTTTTTTTTACAAAAACAAGCCCAGTGGTACACCACTTAATTTTTTCATTCATTTGAAAACCTTCTATTCAAGTGAGTTAAAATGATTGAGTGATTGGAGAAATGATGAAATGGTACACTCCTGGACTTATTTTAAACAAACAAAATAAACAAAAGAACCTAGGGAAATTATATAGAGTACAGAAAGAAAAAAGTAATTTAAAAAAGTTCCAATGCATTTCAAACCAATAATCTATTTACAGCAAGAGTTATAATTATTGTATTATTAAAATATGGCTAGCAAAAGAAGCTGGTAAAGAGGAATTATAGATTATGGTATCTATCAGGCAAAATGGACAGGAGTACTTAAAGCAAAATAGATGGGAAAAGAGTACTATATAAATGTAACCAGAAAACATTCCTGGAGGTTATATTTGTGATGGGACAGGTGTATACACAAAGTGATATTGTCTGTTCCTGTATTCCAGAACTAGTTGCTGACCCATTCTGGCAGTGGAGGAACTAAATAATGCTCACTATATGCATTTATAGAGAGCAAATTTGGTGTAGTGAAGAACCAAAAGCTCTAGCCTCTCTTAGGCATGAAAGCAGACTGGGTGACTTTGGGCTTGCCACTCTTGCTCAGCCCAACCCATCTCACAGAATAATTGTTGGAGGAAATAGGATACAGGAGTCCACAAGTCCCACAACCACATCAAGGTAGTGCCTCAGTGGGGGTATTATATATTATATTATATAATAATGGTTGTGGGATTGCGGACTCTGAAGAAGATAAGAGTTATGCAAAAGATTCACGTTTCATCAAAGAAGCTAGATGAAAAGTGTATCTCAATATGATGAGATATAATTTACAGAAACCATATAGGTTCCTTGTTCCTTGGTCAGCAAGGTCCATGTTAGATATCCACTGATAAATGAGCTATAGGACTCAGGACTGTTAGCTGAGTAACCAAGACCAGCAGCCATAGGAGTATTGGAAGATGTTTATCCCTTGCAAATATAAGAGAAAGGAATAATGGTCTGTTATTACAAATCAAGCCCAACAAGAAGAGAATATCTGAAAAGAATGAACTAGTTCAGAAAAGATCAAAATCCAAAATCCGAAAACAGAGGACAGAAGCTAATGTAATTGATTTATAGTACAAAATAAAGTATTCACAAAAACAGAATTTAAAGAATTGCAGAGGCTTACTCTGGGCAAAAAAATGGAAATTTTGCAGGAAGTAGGTCAAACTGTAGAGGGAAGCCAAGGAGAGTCAGTAAACCCAGCAAAGCTCCTGATTCAAACTAGGCACTCTCTCCTCTAGTTTCTCCTCAAAAAGAACAAAATCCTCTAGTTAAAGAAGTAGAATTGAAACAAGGAATAACTGAGCATCTAGTGTGCATTGCTGCACTCAAGCAGCAAAAAAGGGTGAAAACAGATCCAGGAAACTATAGACTAAGTAGCCTGACATCAATACTTGGGAAGATCCTGGAAAAGATAATCAAGTGACAGATATGTAATATTTAGAAGTAAGCAAAGTTATAGTCAAAAGCCAACATGGGTTTGTCAAAAATAGATCATGCCGAACAAATTTTATTTCATTCTTTGACAAAATGACTAAATTAGTGGATCATGCTGTGGACATAGTATACTTGGATTTCATTAAGCATTTGACAAAGAAGACCACAACCTATTTCTTGTTAAACTAGAAAACTGTGGGATAGACAGCATCACCACCAGATGGATTTGTAACTGACTTACAAACTGCACACAATACGTGGTCCTTAATGGAACTACATCTACATGGAGGGAAGTAAGCACTAGGGCTCCACTTTTTTAGGCCCAAGACTCTTCAATACCTCCATAAACAATTTACATGAGAGAATAAAAGGGAACTCATCAAATTTGCAGATGACGCTAAGCTGAGAGGAATAACCAACACCCCAGAAGATAGGTTTAAGCTCCAGAGGAATTTCGACAGATTTAAACACTGGGCCACATCTAACAAAATGAAATTCAGTGCAGAGAAAAGTAAGGTTTTACACTTAGGCAAGAAAAACCAAATGTACCCAGATATAGATTAGGTGAAATCTACTCAATAGCAGTAACTGTGAGAAGGATTTTTGAATCTTAATGGATATTCACTTAAGTATAAGTGAGCAGCATATGGCAGCAGCCAAAAAAAGCCAATACAGTCATAGGTTGCATTAACAAAGGGATAGAACCAAGATCACATGAAGTATTAGTACCATTTTGTAAAGCCTTGGTAAGACCACACCCAGTGGTGGGATTCAGCTGGTTTGCACCAGTTCGGCAGAACCAGTAGCTAATTTTTTGTTGCCCAGGCCCAGAACAGACTTCCAGAAGCGACATCCATACAAAGAATCGGTTGTTCACATATCTGAATCCTACCACTCAACACACTTGGAATATTGCATCCGGTATTGAGCACCATAGTACTAAAAATAAAGCTGAGATGTAGAAAAAGAAGAAGCTAAAGTGCTCTGGAACTTTAAAATTCAAGCAGACCTTCCATATGACATCTAAAACTTAATTGTTAATAAGAATGACAAAAAAGCCTGGATGGTGGATATGACAGTACCTGGAGACAACAGAATGTAAGAAAAAAATAGGAGAAAATCACAAAGTACAAGAACCTGCAAATAGAAATAGAGTGATAAGGCAAAAACAACAACAACAACCCACAGTGATAGTACCAATAGTACTATCCTTGGAGCATCACTTAAACACTATCAGTATTGAAAAAAAATCACCATCAGTCAATTTGAAAAGGTACTTTATTTGGAACAACTTACATCTTGCGACAATACATTTAAGTCCATAAAACAATACCTGCCTCTTCCAGGTCAATGGGAAGGACTCAATAAGTGGATAAAAATGCCAAATCCGTCCAAATCAACAACAACAACAACAACAATTATCTTCATCATCAAATGTAGTACTTACTTAAGTACTAACCTAGATCTAGTAGACTTAGCTTTTTCCAGATCAGGTAAGGTAAGACAGATAGATCTACACAAACAATTCTGGCAGTATACTTGAATTATAATAAATAATTTATATTTCAAATCTCCAAGATTAATTGCCATTGTTTTACACTATAAGCCCTAAGCCAGCAAGTCAGATATTTATTTATTTGATATGCATCAATTCACTGCGGACTCATGTATTTTTTAAAGTCAAAAAGCAAAATGTATAATAAACAAATGGTTGCATGAAAAGAGTAACATATGCAGGATTCAGAGAATGGGCACCGGGTAAAATGTAATCGATGAATAGTATATATTATGTATGTGGTTGCCTTTGCATTTGGCTCTCAGGTTGAGGCATCCCAAATGTTAGTATCATAAAAAAGTCTATCCACATTCCAGATTCTTGCTTAGCAATGCTTCTCATGAAGGTACTTTCCTTTCGGTTTTTGGGCAATAAGAGTTATAGTGGCAGATTGGCATTTAAAAGCTTTTCAGACATCTGTCACTTCAATCCTTCCCTCTTACCAAGGAGACAACAACAAAGCCAAGACCTGTTTATATTTTAGATTGGGAGTAAATCTTCACATGGGACTTTCTTATTTTTTGTGTTGTGTGTGTTTGAATGAGAAGAAGATAGAAAAGGAGATGGACGTTGAGTGTGAGCTTATTGACCATCATTAATTAATCGGCTGTTTCACACTACAATTTGGACTCTGATTATTTTGGATATGATTCAAAACCAAGCTTGTTAGACACAGAGAGTAAGAGGAGTCCTTTTATTGTGAGTCGGTTTAAAACAGCCTACTGTATACAGCATTATTGTGTTGTTACATGTACATATTGTAACTCTATAGGGAATACGTCTAACACACAGGTTGGCAACCCGCGGCTCCGGAGCCGCATGCGGCTCTTTGTCTCCTGCGGCTCCCGGTCGCCCGGTGTGCGCGCACCTCTCCGAACAGGCGGAGGTGCACGTACACTACTCCAAACGGGAGGAGGTGCGCGCGCACCATTCCAAAGGTTTGGAGAGCTGCACACACACCTCTCGGAATGGGCAGAGGTGCGCGCGCACCACTCTGAATGGGAGGAGGTGCGCGCGCACCACTCCAAAGGTTTGGAGAGCTGCGCGCGCATCTCTCAGAATTGGCAGCGGCGGTACCCGTTTGGAGACCTGCTGGTGCCGGTTTGGAAAGCTGCCGCAGCCTGTTTACAGAGCTACCGCCTTCAGTAGCTTTGTAAATGGGCCGCAGCAGCTTTCTAAACTGGCGGCAGCAGGTCTCCAAATGGGTATTCGGGCGGAGGTGCGTGCGCACCTCTCCAAAGGTTTGGAGGGCTGCGCGCGCACCTCTCGGAATGGGCAGCGGCGGTACCCATTTGGAGACCTGCTGGTGCCGGTTTGGAAAGCTGCCGTGGCCCGTTTAAAGAGCTACCGCCTTCAGTAGCTCTGTAAACGGGCTGCGGCAGCTTTCTAAACTGGCGGCAGCAGGTCTCCAAATGGGTGTTCGGGAAGAGGTGTGTGCGCACCTCTCCAAAGGTTTGGAGGGCTGCGCGCGCACCTCTCAGAACGGGCAGCGGCGGTACCCATTTGGAGACCTGCTGGTGCCAGTTTGGAAAGCTGCCGTGGCCCATTTACAGAGCTACCGCCTTCAGAAAGCTCCCGAGGGTGGCTCCGGCGGCGCCTGGGCTGAAGACGGAACCACAACCCAGCGCCCGTCATTAGGGAGACCCATCGCCGCTGGCATGCAGGTGCGTCCACATAAAAAAAAGTGGAACCGCGCGTGTGTATCCACGCACGCGCATGCGCAAAAAACAAAACATTTTGCACATGTGCAAAACATTTTTTTATGCACGTGCACGTGCGTGGATGCACGCGCTCGGCTCCCACTTTTTTTATGTGTGATGGAACCGGTTCCCAGTGGCTCTTTTGCTTTCTCAGGTTGCCGACCCCTGGTCTAACACATTTCTTTCTGCTAACATGACAATAGAATTGATTATCCAGATGCTTGATGTTATTCCTTTGTCCTGCAAAGCAACACTCATAACCGTAATATATCTCAGTGACTTATATCCAGATAGATTTAATGTTCTGTAAGGCTATTTAGGAGATAAGGTGTTTGTCTTTCCTGATATTCTCATGGTTTTTAGCAAGAAACGAAGACTACAGCAGTGATGGTAATAAAGCACCTGTGGTTCAGAACACAATATTATAAGAGAATGTAACATTCAAATAATTGTCTGTCTGACTGAACTACTGAACTCCAAAAAAATATGCGTCAAATTGTTTTATTTTCATTATCTTCATTTTTTCTAATGAAACATCAATAATACATATATGTAGACTTGAAAAGATCTATTACTTATGGTCAGTCTTTTGCCCACAAACCACATCCAGGGTTTGAGCCTCTTTTTTCAGTTTAAATTTCCAAGCTGTGAATTACGATGGTGCAATTTTCATTGATAATTAGTGGGAAATGGGGAAGAAAGAGCAAATTAATAGTCTGAGAGCATTCATATTTTCATCATTAACATTAAATCCCTAAACATCCAAAGTGCAAAAAAGATCAAAATGTCATCTTTGATTGGTCACCAAGAAGACCTGTAGTTATTGTTCTTCACATGGTAAATGATAAAGAAGATCCCTAATTGTTTCACTTTAGGGGTTTTTTAGTTTAAAAATGTTGAAACATAAATAATAAATCCTTTGTCTATACAGTTTTCCTGCTGCATGTTGCCTTCATTGCAGCTGAATAAATAATAGGGCATACGACAAATCAGCCCCCAAAGGCCAATTACAATATCCTTTACTAAAAACTTTTTTTCAGAGAAAATGTTACTATCCTTAGGAATGTTCAAAGGTCATGTGGCAAATGAGTAAGGAAGCTTTCAGAACACAATGCTAATCAATTCAAACATTTAATATAATTTATATAATAAGTTGCTTATAGGGCCTGACTTTAGATGTAGCCTGTTTTTATCCTTCAAATTACATACTAGGAAAAGCAAGATGCAGATATTCATAATTTTTTTTCAGATATCAAACCATTCATCAATGATTTGTTTGTATTTAAGCATTTTATTTGAAATCAGGAAAGGCATTTCCAGGTAAACCAAATATTATAAGATAAAGATAAAAATACCCATTAATCAAGTGCAATTCATAATGACCACAGTACAAACATCCAATATGCCAGTTATTTTGTTTTTCAGATTTTATTTTTTACTTTCCAATCCGTTTTATAGCCCTAGGATTATATAGAATCCTATCCTAACATACCAGGCCAGACTCTATTTAACTTTTTAATTACCACCTACCACCTGAAAAATCAAAGAACATAATCATAGCTTTTTGAAGGTTTTCTTAATGTTTTCTCTGGTTAGCTGAAACCAGAACTACCAATGATGATTTTCTGAAGAGCGAACAAACTCCTTTGGTCCAAAGGCAAAAGAAATTGCTGAAAGTAGCCATGTTCATTTTAACCAACTCCTGTGATTAACCAAATATTATAAATGCTTTCCTTACCTTAAAGGTAAAGGTTCTCCCACACATGCGTGCTAGTCGTTTCCGACTCTAGGGGCCGGTGCTCATCTCCGTTTCAAAGCCGAAGAGCCAGCGTTTGTCTGAGGACGACTCCGTGGTCATGTGGCCGGCATGACTAGACGCCAAAGGCGCACCAAACGCTGTTACCTTCCCACTGGAGTGGTCCCTATTTTTCTACTTACATTTTTACGTGCTTTCGAACTGCTAGGTTGGCAGAAGCTGGGACAAGTAACAGGAGCTCACTCTGTTACACAGCACTCAGGATTCAACCCGCCAAGCTGTCGACCTTCTGATCGACAAGTTGCCTCAAACATTTAGTATAATAACTGCAAAAAAGAGAACTTTCAGCTAAATTCTGACACATCAGGATGTCTATTACATTAACAGGCGATGCCCCTAATTCAAAAAGCTACTTCCTTCACTCAGCCATAAACTCCATTAATCCAGATGAATCCGTTTCATTTTGGCTGGAATCCATAAAGCAAAGAAAATATTGCTAGACAGGTATTGGTCTAATTCACAGGTGTCAAACACGCCATGTCACATGACGTGTTGCAATGTATTGCGATTCTTTTTGCATTGCCGGCAATGGGATGGGCGCAGCTGTGGTATGATGAAATCAGCCCATGGGCTGACAGTTTGACACCCCTGGTCTAATTTCTCTCTGCTCTTCCAATTAAAATAAAATTATATTTGCATTCTTCATATAGCTTCATATATCTCGTCAGTTATACAAATCACTTCATAATTGATCAGGGTATTTTTCCACTTACTTATACCTTCTGAACTTAATTATCCTTCTTCCTGATATTCAAGATAAAGGCAGCATAATCTATATCTGCACTGTCTTCATTTAATATTGTAACTTCACAGCATACAAATCTACTATTTTAGTACCATGCTACTTGATTAAAAAAGTAGCACATTTATGTTTAGTTTTCCTCTTTGGTGTATTTCTCATGGTCTCTTTTCCTTTCTTGATAAATTAACATTTTCATTCAGAATACCATAACTAACAACTGATTATCAGAGGAGTTCAAAGGAAGAAAGAAACCAGAAAAGGGGAAAAAATGACCAGAGAAGCTCTGCAGAAGGGTTATTTGTTAAGACTGTGAAGAATGAAAAGGTTTTGAATAAACACTGAATATAAAGGATGTGTCTTGAGACTTGTCGTTTGTGCATTGTAGTTTACTGGATGACTCAGCTACCTGCTGGGTAAGAAGTGATTGTGTGAGGGTTGTTGTCAGATTTCATACAGGTTCAGTGGAATATCTTAGTTTTCTACACAATAATTCCCTTATTCAGAAACTGCTTACTCAGCAGAAGGTCACAAATATGACCCAGTAACAAAAGAATGAGGCCATGCACACAAAGAACATCAGTAACTCCTGTACACAATGGCAAAGCCCATATACAACTCCGTTCCACAGATTCTGTCTTTCTGAATCAATTAATAATTGACTTAGAGAGGCATTCGTTTAGGGGTTTTCTCCATCACGGGAACTAGCAGCTTAAAACCTTATAATTGTAAAATAGTCTGGTTCCCAGAAGTGAGTTCATTCAGAAAGGGAATTTAACTGTAATTTATCTGGGGAATTCAGCTTGGTGTTTCTATCAATTTTTCCACCAAAGTCAAAAGTTATATATTTAGCTAAAGTGAAAGCTTGGGAAAGAAGATTTCTGTGGTGTCTTAAAAAAAGCAAAAGTAAAGCTGAACAGAATCTGCAATTGTGATTGTCATCACTTAAGGTTTATTTGTCTACCTATCTGAAAAAAACTGGGGCATGTTTGCAGCAAATACAAACTCATACTGATCCTTGAGAAAAAAATAAAGTATTTGAATGTTGAGGAGCCATATTTTAGTAGGAAATTTTTGCATTTGAAAGAAAGGAGAGTCAGTTTCAGATATAGACATGGAAACAACCCTATTAAGAAAAATAAACAAAGGAACAAACCTAGCAAAGTGAAAGTAACACCAAGAGCAAGAAACCCTTCTCAAGTGACTGGAAAAAAAGTAAATCCATGCACCTGTGGACTTATTTAAAATAATAAAAAGTATGAAAGTAGCTATTCAAGAAAGAAAATATAATTAAAAATTGTCTGTCAGGCGTTAAATTGCCAACTTCCTTTATACTAAGCCAATATCATCCTTACCATTAACAAAGATTGTAAAGGAAGGCATAGAACTTATTTAAGTAAATTAGGGGTAAATGGCAGAGATTTTTTTTTCAATTTCAAAGGAAGTAATTATGTTTGCATATTTGTGCAGTTTGATTTCTGTACATATAAATTTAACGTTGTGCTTTTTTGTGTGTATGCAGATCCATTGTTAATAAGGCCTCCCTCATACGTGACTTGATCGAGGAGGAATGCGTGGATCTGGCATGCATTACAGAAACTTGGTTGGGCTCGGAAGGAGGGGTCCCTCTGACCGAGTTATGCCCCCCAGGTTTCCGTGTGCTACATTGGCCACGAGCTCAGGGTAGGGGTGGAGGGGTGGCAGTGGTTATTAGGGAGATTTTATGTCCGTGGGAAACCACATGATCCAAATTGGCAGGGGACCCTCCTCCTGAGATGTGGCCCCCGGGTTCAGATGGGCTTGTTGCTTACATACCTGGCGCCCAGCTGTGTGACAACAGCCTTGCCTGAGCTGCTCGACACCCTCTCAGGGTTGGCGGTGGAGTTCCCCAGGCTTAAAGTGCTGGGTGACTTCAACCTGCTTTCCCTGGGAGGGTCGTCAGAGTTAGCCCAGGAGTTCATGGCTTCCATGACGGCCATGGACCTGACCCAGGTAATTCAAGGCCTGACTCACGTGGGGGGTCACACTCTTGACCTGGTATTCCTGTCTGGACAGTGGTTGGATGATCTGGGAGGGGGTTCACCGGTCATTGTTTCCCTGTCATGGTCCAACCAATATCTCCTGCGGCTGGTTTTCCATTATGCCACCCTCTGCCGCTGAGCTGCGGAGCTGACCAGATGGTTCCGCCCCAGGCACCTAATGGACCCAGAATGGTTCCAGATGGTGCTTGGGTCTATACCCATCATCCTCACTCACAGCCCAGTTGATGCCTTGGTTGATGCCTGGGAAAGGGCGGCTGCTGAGGCACTCAACTGTGTTGTACCCTTGCGACCCCTGACCCAGTGCAGATCCCGCTGGGCTCCATAGTTTTCTGTGGAGCTCCGGGAGATGAAGCATCGGAGACGGTGTCTAGAGAGCAGTTGGAGGTCCAGCCGTTCCGAATCTGACCGATTGCAGTTAAGAACCTTTATAAGGTCTTATCTTGCTGCGATGAGGACGGCGAAATCTAATTACTTTGCAGCCCTCATCGCGTCCGCAGATAATCGCCCGGCCGTCCTGTTTAGGGTGACTCACTCCCTCCTTAATCAGGAGGTGAGAGAAGAGGCCTTGCAGGGGTGGGCCGAGGAGTTTAGTCATCATCTGACAGACAAAATCTCTGAGATCCGGGCCAGTTTGGACTCTAACTGGGCAGAGTCTGACATGGAGTAATCGGACGGTCTTGAGCATGTTATGTGGACTGAGTTCGATCCTGTTTCCCCTGATGATGTGGACAGGATTATGGGGAGACTGAGTTCCACCACCTGTTTATTGGATTTGTGCCCCTCTTGGCTAATTTATGCTGCTCGAGAGGAGACACGAAGCTGGTTCCAGGCAGTAATATCTGCCTCTTTGAGTGAGGGTGTCTTCTCTGCCGCTTTGAAGGAGGCAGTGGTGAGGCCCCTTCTCAAGAAGCCTGTCCTGGACCCAGCGATTTTAAACAACTATCGTCCTGTCTCCAACATTTGCTTCCTGGAGAAGGTTGTTGAGAGTGTGGTGGCGCATCAGCTTCCTCTGTTCTTGGAGAAAACTGATTATCTGGACCCGTACCAATCGGGTTTCAGGCCCGGGTTGGCATTGGTCACACTGGTGAATGATCTCTGGCGGGCTCGGGACAGGGGTTGCTCCTCTGTCCTAGTTCTATTAGATCTCTCAGCGGCTTTTGATACCATCGACCATGGTATCCTATTGCAGCGTTTCAGGGGGTTGGGAGTGGGAGGCACTGTTTTCCTCCTTTCTCCACAATAGGTGTTGACGGGAGGGCAGAGGTCTGCCCCGAGGATTCTTGTTTGTGGAGTTCCTCAGGAGTCAGTTCTCTCTCCCCTCCTGTTCAACATCTAATGAAGCCGCTGGGTGAGATCATTCATGGCTTCGGGGTGGGGTATCATCAGTACGCTGATGATACCCAACTTTTTTTCTCCACCCCAAACCAACCCAGTGATGCCTTCGCTGTGATGTCCCGTTGCCTGGAGGCAGTCCAGGTCTGGATGGGGAGAAACAGGGTTCGTCTCAATCCTGCCAAGACTGAGTGGCTGTGCATACCGGCATCTCGGACTAACCAGTCCATTCCATCTTTAATGATGGGGGGTGAGGTGTTACCCCACGTCGATAGGGCTTGCAACTTGGGCATCTTCTTGGATTCGCAGCTCAGTTTTGAAGATCATATAGGAGCCGTGACGAGGGGGGCCTTTGCCCAGGTTCGCCTGGTACGCCAGTTGCAGCCCTTCCTGGACTGAGATGCCCTGCGCACAGTCACTCATGCACTCGTGACTTCCCGATTGTACTACTGCAATGCTTTCTACATGGGGCTGCCCTCGAGGACCACTCGGAGGCTTCAGCTGGTGCAGAATACAGCTGCGCGGGTTGTGATGGAGGTTTCCCGATACTCCCATGTAACACCTCTACTCTGTGAGCTGCATTGGCTGCCGGTTGCCCTCCAGGTGAGATTCAAGGTGCTGGTGATGACCTATAAAGCCCTAAATGGCTTGGGTCCAGGATATTTGAGGGAACACCTGCTGCCGGCATCAAGCTCCCTTTGTCCTGTGTGCTTCCACAGGGAGGGTCTCCTCAGGGTACCGCTGGTAAAAGATTGCCGGTGGACAATACCCAGGGGGAGGGCCTTCTCTGTGGGTGTGCCGGCCCTTTGGAACCAGCTGCCTGTAGAGCTTATGACTGCTCCTGATCTTCGCTCATTCCGCCGGGACCTGAAGACCTGGCTCTTTGAGCTTTCTGGCCTAGACTGAGAGTATTAACTGGGGTTTAAATTGTACTTTTAATTGTAATTGGGTTTTATTTCAAGGTTAGTGTAATTATTTTAATTGTTTTTAATTTTTGTAACTTGTTGCATTGTTTTAAAAAACCTTGTGAACTGCCCTGAGTCCTATGGGAGAAGGGCGGTATATAAATTTAAATAAATAAATAAATAAATAAATAAATAAATAAATAAATAAATAAATAAATAAATAAGTAAGTAAGTAAGTAAGTAAGTAAGTAAGTAAGTAAGTAAGTACGTAAGTAAGTAAGTAAGTAAGTAAGTAAGTAAGTAAGTTTGTATGTGTGGTGTTTGCATGCATGAATAGGAAGTGCCAGGTTGGTTAAAATGCTGGATTAGTCACAGGGAGACCTGGGTTCTAATCCTTAGGCTTGGATATCTTTGGGAAGTCATTCATCTCTACCTCTCTCATTCCTAGAATGGGAAGCTGAAAAACATCCTTTGGTCAACCAAAGTAGACCATTTTGGTGGTTATAGCCTCAGTGAGGAGACTTCCATCTTGCAGTGCTTTAATTTAGAGTGGTACTCATTATATGTATGTGAGAATGGGAAGTGAATGAAAGTAATCAGTAATTACTTTCCTGAAACACAAAGGTGGGAGGTCACAGAAGCACATGGCATTGGGAATGCATAGTGGTCTGACTAAATCCTTTGCTCCCTCTTTCTTGGGGACTGTTACTGTTTCTAAAAATCATTGTATGATCTTTTAACCAGAGCTTTAAAAGAAGTATTCCTCAGGTGAAAAACACTATGGAATGCTTATATTAAAGCATTATAAAGACCGCAAAGTCTTTAAACCAAATTGAAGGGAGAGACATGGAGGTCAGTCAAACAAATTGGTAGATAGATATTTGCACTTCACTATTAAAAATCAAAATCTGTTTTCAAATATGAAATTGTTCAGAACAGTTCAATAGTGGTTTTTTTAACCACACGCTTCCATGATGATTCCATTTCCTGAAATAAAATATTTGATCTATCCTTGTATAATCTATAGCAGCATAAATTGATTGAGCAATATAAGTGGAATTACCAAGCCATTTTACTGACAATGAGAGAGCAATCAGGCTTTCTTCTGAGGCAGATGAATAAGAGTAATCAAAATTAAATTTGACAGTTCCATTCATGACTATATGTCTCTTTTCCTTGTTGCTATAATATCTGACAGAGAAGTCTCTTGATTTCTCCCAGCTAACATGACATAACTAGTGAAAAATTGTACAGGGAACAAATTGTGATTAATCTTAGATTAAATATAAGATAAATTTAAAGTAGCCTCAGCAGATACTGGCTATGAGCTAAAGAGCTAAGCAGGATCAATTTCTGCCACTTTGATACTATGCCAACAATACTGCCCGGGTAGGTCAATGAAGTCAACACAGCATGAGCATGTCAATATACTTATTTAGGATTTCAGGTTAACCAAATATATCTTCTATCCAATTACAAGGAAATCACAATAAGTCAGTGGTGGGATTCAAATACCTGAACATCCAGTTCTCTGCATGGATGCAGGCCTGGGCCTCTGAGACCTAGAAGGGACTTCCGGAAGTGACATCCATTCACTTCCTGTGGGCTGTTCTAGGCCTGGAAGGACTCCTCCCTGCCTCTGAGGCCTAGAACAGGCTTTCAGAAGCAGTATGGGTTCAGCTGGTTCTCTGAACTCAACAAAATTTAGCTAATGGTTCTATCAAACCGGTGTGAACCAGCTGAATCCCACCACTGCAATAAGATTATGGAACACAATAGAAACAGTTTTAAGGGATTTTGTCTCACCACATATAAAGGTTGAAGTTGATGAAGTGAGACTCTAATTTACATGCAGAGATGGCCATTTTATGAAACAAATAGCAAAAAGTTTCAAGGCCAAAAAAGAACAGTCAAAAATCCATTGGCTCAATAAGATGAAAGGAAGAAATCCTAGATCTGAATCTTGAGCCTTATATATATATGTGTATATGGTTGATTATCTGTTGGTACTAGACAAAGAACTCATGTGTATGGCTTCCTGATTCTCTCCAATTAATGATGTGTTTATTTAACTTTCACAACCTGCTTAGGAATATGGAGCTGAGAGAATGAGACAGTTTTTTTTTTTAGTCATGCCTGTACAAAGTGTTGACACAGTACACTAAAGCCAGGCCTTTTTTTCTCATAAAACGCTCAGAATGGCATTCCGGCACCTTTTTTGGGGGGGGAGCTCCCTCTATTGGCTTTTGAAAGCCTATTGCAGTGGTAGGCAATCTTGGCTCTTTTTTATGACTTGTGGACTTCAACTCCGAGAAAACCTAAGCCAGCCACACTGAGGGGAAAGAGAGAGGTTTCCAATTCTGGGAATTGAAGTCCTTGAGTCATAAAAGAGCCAAGGTTGCCTACCCTGCATTAGAGGAGGACATTAAAATTATTTACAAGGTTACTTCTTTAGGAACTAAACTTTTAGAATCTAAAACAGCTAATTCAAAAAAGCCAACAGAAAAGAACCTCACATTTTTCATTTGCTTCTGTCTTTTGGAAGGTAAAATTAGATAACAAAATAATCTATTATTTCCTATGTTAACATCTCTTCAATGAAATCAATAAATCAATAAGGAAAGAAATAAGAAACATTTTTCTCAATGTAATATGTCTAATTTAGCTGATGATAGAAAAAAATAGTATCTTTTGTAAATACTCTTGAAAACTATTTTGAATCTATAACCATCTATTACAACTAAACCACTTTAAATTAAACAATTTTTAAGAATGAAATATTCTTAATTTGGACTTTTACTGTTTGGACTGTTGTGTGTTTTGAAAAATAGATTATTTAGAATCTAGTTATGTTGCACTTCAGTCTTTAAACCTAGTATATACATAACAATATATGATGTTTTCCATGGTGAGTTTAACATCAATAACATTTATTAAAAAGGCTAAAATAATTTCTGGTGGTATTATCTGTACATTAAAATTTTGTTTATTCACAATCTTTCGCTTTTCACATTCTGGGCAAGCAGTGGTCATGTATCTTAGCAAAAGATGTTACATATGTGCATAAGCGTAGCCAGTAGCATATGCCTCTTTAAAAATGGATGGCAATAAACAATTTAGGCTGCATTTACATCAGGGCTTTTCAGAAATTGTACCACTTTAAGGACATGACAATATTCAAGCACCACCAATGCTTAACTTGATGACAAAAAAAGGGAGGGTATTTTGGGTTTCAATGGTTAGATTCATTTATTGTTATAGAAATGGCTAGTTTATAATATTATAGAAAAGCAAAAAGTTAAGGTTCAATGTTAATGCTTCCTTCTACTCCTGTAGCAGAGGAAATCAGAAGTCAGTGCCTTTTCTTTTTCCCTTCTCCCCCTCACTTTTCCCTTTTTCTCTCACCCTCTCACTCACACTTTGCTCACAAAAGCCTCCAGTCACTCTCACTCACTCCTCTGTCTCTTTCAAAGGCACCTCATTCGGTCTCTGCCCCACTCACTTCATCTCTTTCAAAGGCCTCTTGCTCACTCGCTCACTTACTGCCCCATCACTTCCAAACGCCATTTGCTCATTCACACACTCACTTACTGCCCCGACGCTTCCAAATGCCATTTGCTCATTCACTCACTCACTTACTGCCCCATCGCTTCCAAATGCTTCCAAACGCCATGTGGTGACTCACTCACTTACTGCATTTGGAAGCGACGGGGCAGTAAGTGAATGAGTGCTGGTGCCAGAGGCCATCAGCTGTTTGGTGCCAGAGACCACTGCCATTAGGAACACAGCTCTGGGTCAGTGTTCGGAGTGGCATGGCAACTGCGGGGAGGGGAATCCTCATGGCGGCAGGGGTGGGGGTGCAAAGGACGGGCAGTGACGCCATAGCAAGACACTGGCATTGCTCCCAGTGACAGCACCTCTGAGTTCTGGTACCTTTTTTTTTTTTTTAGAAAAAAAGCACTGACTAAAAGAATATCATCTCTGAACCCAGGGCAAATTCCAGATGCACCAGAAGGCACTAGAAAGATAAGTCCATTTATCAGTCATTATAAAGACAGGACAAATCTTGAAAAGGTTTTTATACAGCAAGAAACAGAGGCAGGAAAAGCAGGGTTGATAAAAAGATGCCATAAGACATTTGCAAGACAAGCAATGCAATAAATATGCAGGCACATACAGTCCATAATGTGGACAGTGATATGTTTTTCATTTCTGAATTAAACAGTAGGCTATGAAGCAGAACGATCCTGGCCTACAAATGCCTGAACTGGTAAATCTGGTTCTGCAGCTCTATAAGTATGAAAATGTTGAATATGATTGAGGACAAATTGGGGCAATCATAGGTCCATTATATATGCAGTATGCCTCTGCTTAGAACCATACATGCTAATAAATCTATATATGTGTAAACCCATCCTTTTTTCCTTTGACCTAATTCAAGCACTCAGGTATATTATATAGGAGTCATATTTGTACAGTATGACATTACTGCAGTAATCAAACCTCTTGCTTTAATTAGCAGCCTTAAAGACATTTGACATTGTGAGCTACTAAAAACTTTTATTGACTTCAATATGAAGGATGAAAAGGGCCCATGATTTTAAATTAGAATATGTCTAATTAGGTAGATTAACATAGACGTCTTCATGAAGCTTTCATAAAAAGAAATCCTGTACACCTGTGATTAGTTAGAACCAAGAAGAAGTCACAGAAGTGGATAATCCTGTAAAGAGCTGGATATTAAATTCATAAAATGGGAACTTCTGGTTTGCCGCGCGGCTGCTATGGACGTACGGAATATGATTCTTGTCTTCCCTGTCCAGTTTCACATCGCTGGGGGATCCTGAAAAGGATCGAAAGTCACCCCAAAGAGGGGCCCTCGCTGGATCACGGGAGAGTGGCAACTCTCCCGTTAGAGTTGGCAAATCTCTCCAAATCGGTGGATGAAAGGACTGGCCATAGAAATATGGCTCGTCCCTAGGCTGCTAACAGCTGAAGTCGAATTTACCATCTGGCAACTCTAAAGCAGCATGGAAGAGACTGGGTGAGATCTACCTCTCTTACATCCTAATTACTTACTTCCCTGCATAAGCTGCTAAAGTACTTTCCCCTCCTCCAGAAACAGCAGCGATTGAGTACCGAGGGAAGTTCCAAACATTGGAAAAATACTGGGATCCTAATTGAAACTCTACTTCCTAAAATTGGTGAATTATAAGATTTGTAATTTTCTACTCTTTATTTTTCTCTTATTTTTACTCTTATTATTATTGAAGATCTGGGTTTTCTCCCCTTAAAATAGAAGGAAAAACCCCCTGAAAAGATCCAAACAACTCTGGGATGACATCTGGTGGCTAAACCTGAGATTGTAACCTGCTATTCTTTAAGAGAGACTTGTTGACAGCTTTGAAAATAGATAAGATATAAGCAACCTTGAAGTACCAGCTGCAAGGCACTCAGCTCAGCTCCTCACTTAGTGGACTTTCTAACTGTAAGCTTTTAGTCTAATATGCTATAATGGAAGAACAGGAATGGATTTCTCCTACAGAGGAAGAACAGAAACAAACTCTTTGTATGTTAAAAGTGATTATCCAAACTCTCCTTACAATTGGTGATAAACTAAGAAACGGCAGGAAAAAACAAGAAAGCAACCTATATATGCAAACTCAAATTATGACTTCAATCAAAGAATCATCTATACAGAATTCTACAGAGAAAGTGAAACAACCAAATGCTATGACAGAAGACCTAGCTACTCAACAAATACAGATAATGGAAAATACAAAGAAATAAACTGATAATACAAAACAAGGAAAAGACTTTTCTTATAAACCAGAAGGAAATTGAAGATCAAAAAGAAAAACAGATGAAAGAGAAGATAAATACTGGACAACTACGTCGTGATGGAAAAATAAGGAGACGACCTTCTACATCAGCTAGTCCTCTTAAGAAAAAAACAACTGGATACTTTTTTCAATACCAAACAATACCTACAACAACACAAGGAGATCTTTTTGATAATTTAAAAGCAAAGATACGAAGATGATTTGGCAAAGAAAAAAATCTAGAATAAGACTGAAAAGGACTGGGGTTTTGACTTACACATGAGATCTAAAATAGAATATATCCAAATGGATAGAATATGTATTTTGAATATAAGATATTGTAACAACCTGAAATAAAAAAAATATTGGTTATATAAAATCTAGAAGTATAAATATTGAAATAAGAATATTATATTGTTTTACTAGTTTGCTAAGGTAGATGGAAATAATCTATACATAAGGTGTGTATTTTAAATATTAGATTGTATGAGGAATTGTGATAAAGGAATTGTGGTCAATTAAAATTTGGAAAAATATTAAATGTTAAATTAAAATATTAAGGGAAAATTAACTATCAGGTTGGCTAAAATTTTGAATGTTTAAAAATAACTAAGATTTGAACTTAAGATATTGTTATGAATTGAGACAAAGGTTAAGTAAAACTTAGAAGTATAAACACTAATAATTAAACTTGTATATTGGTTTGTGGTATAAGAATACTATTTTGTATTATTAATTGGTTGATGCAGATGATGAGAATTCTGTATAGATAAGAGGTATATCTGGAATTTTAGACTATGGGGGAATCGTGATAGAAATTGGGGTCATTTAAAATTTGGAAATGATAAAGATTAAACGTTAAATTTAAACATCAATGGGAAATTAAACTTAATAAAAATGTATTAGGTAATGGATTGTCTAAAAGATGGAATGTCAAATTAATTAAGATATGTATAAATTGAAGATTATTGTTGAATGCTAGAAAGTTATTCTTGTTTGATTGATAGAATAAGAACTGTGTTGGTCCAAATATGAGACATTATATATAATGGGGGAAGGAGGGAATTAGTTGTTGTAATATTTTGAGATTCGTATTGATGATATTTAAATGTAATGGAATTATTGTGCCCAGCCACCAAGTTACTTTTCAAATATGTAAATGTAATATTGGAAAATTAATAAAAAAACTTCAAAAAAATAAATTCATAAAATGATCAAAGCAATGGAAAAGACAAAAAAATATTGAAAAGAACACATGTCTTTTAATAAGAGCATTTATTATTGTGATACATTTAATTGCAATGCATTTCCGTGCACTTCTATTCAATACAGAGACTTATCAAATTCAGCAGGACCATCTTACATACAGTATTTTATATACTGCAGGTTTAAATAGATATTTTGGTTGTATACACCATTCCCAAAGTGTGGAAGAGAGAAGGAATCTCTAGTTCTCTTTTTCTATGTATCTTCTGCTGTCAGTACATACCTAAAAGGGTTAAAGTTGCAATAACCAAGAGCTCTTGACTGGAGTTGTAATAGTCCACTACCCACAGTATTGTTTCCAGTGGCTCTGGGCTTTTTATAGATATAGAAGATATATAGATATAAATTATTGCCTTTCTGTCTCCTTACCTTGGTTTCCTTTTGTCCTATTTTCTTAATTTTTCATGCTTGCTAGAAGCATGAATATTTGAGCGAAAGCAGTCCACTAAATAGTTTTCATCAGCATTATAAATAAGACTTTACACGCTATTTTGAGCATATTAAATTGGCAGCATGGAACTTACAAACCTGCTTCACTATTGAGGCAATGTAAGACCTCAAAGAGGTTTGCTCCCTGTTTCACTGCTGCATTCTAAACAAAATGCAATTTTTAGACTACTTTCAAAGGTTGTCCCATGAAGACCACATTATAAAAATGCCAGTTCAATAAGTGTGATGCATACTAAAATTAATAAGCCTTAATAGCTGCTTTTCTATTTGCATTGTACAAATAGGGGAAATTAATCTGCTCACGTCTTGTTTAGCTCTATATAATTGGTGGCAAGATGGGTTTTCCTCCTCCCCCCGCAGTCTTTGGCTAAGGAAACAGATGTGTCCCTATTTGAAGAAGTAAGCTGAATTCAATAACTTATGTTGCATTATTGTAATATGCTCTTCGTGGGACAACTGTTATTTAAGTCTCTCATTGATGATTTCTCAGAGTATGACATAAGCTTCTTGCTCTCAGCAACTGAATAGTTTCTTCTTTTGTAGAAGAAGAAATAAAGGATTCATTGTAGAAATAAAGGATTCATTGAATGTAGACTGTATGTAAATAGGCTGTATTGAGCTCTGCATAATGCAAATAGCATTCAAGAAAATGATATTTAGTACTGAGATGGAATCAGTTAATGATAAATCTAAGTCTATAGCAATGTGCCTGGCTTCTGAAAAGGGATATATTATATCCTGCAATAAACACTGCTCTGCTCTCTGACAAATTAAACATGGGAAAAAATAAATTATTTATTTAAACTCTAGACATTTAGACAAAGTAAATTTTATGATAACAGTATTTTCTGGGAAGCTAGCCATTGCTGCAAATTTTGTTGTAAACATGGAGAAAACCACAGGTTTTCAATGAATATATTATGCAAAAAAGTACATTTATTGCTATTTGTATTCAAACATTATCGAGATCTTGTGATTTATTATTAGATTGTCCTTAAAATTAAGCAGGGTCCTTTGGTACCTTAAAAATTAATTTTTAACATTTTGCAAAATGGAAGCAATTTTGAATGAAATCAGCAAGAGCTTCTTTCTGTTGTTTAATACAGAAAACCTTTCCTTTTCTGCCACCCTTAGCTATTGCTGATTCGTAGTTTTGTACTTGTAAATGCAGAAGATCATGAATAGTTATGTTATGACAGTGTTTTACATCCCTCTTCCCCATCACTTTTTTGCATCAGGTTGATGAATTTCAGGCCCTAGCAAGCAACAATAACAACAAAGTAAGCATCACAAATGAAATTTTTGCCCACACACCTCTGTTAGTTGATTATCTTCATAAGAAATAAAGTCTCTCAAGTCAAATTTAAGTCCTGGTTACTATATGGATATCTCAGTTCTGTTTCCTAGCAACAATACAGAAGTGGTTTGTTTATTATTGTTTTTGAGATTTTTTTTTTTACTTCCTAGCCTAATCCTGAAAATTTCAGATGGTTTGCCATACAAGCATTAATCTACATGGAGAGCAGAGCTAGTAAAGAACTTAAAGCTGGCACAAAGAATCCTTCTTATATTCACTTAATGTTTGTAGGAAATTTCTGGAAATAGTTTAATAACTCTACATAATGCCTTCTGTGGAAGACAATTTCTCACATGTTACTGTTACTGTTCCATGCCCTATCATTATTTAAAAGATTACCCAATGTATCCTTTTGACTCGGCAATGAATTCCCATATTAATCCTGGAGAAACTTAACAACATATGTTGAAAATGGCAGTCCAGAAAATGGCAGTTCTTTTGGGTTATGGTTTGCCTTTTAGTGAAATGTCAGGGATCTAATTTCTAAAGTGGGGGAGTCAGAATTACAAAATATTTTAATATATTTCATAATGTAATTATTTCATTAAAAATACACCTGGAAACATTTGGAGGTACCCAAGATTTTCTGATATCACATACGATCCTGGATGTTCAGGTTGTACATTTTATTCTAGGTACTGTAACTGCAATATGAACCACGTGCCACATGGTGGCTACTTTTTCAACCATGTACAAAGATAGCATTCTTTTTGAAAGAAATGAATTGACTTATGGTTGTGACTGTGCCAGCAGGCTGAACTCTTTGTGACAGAGATAGGCCCTTGCTAAATTTGATAAATATTGAAATTTTTCATTATTTGTGTTTTACACATTTATATCTAAGTCTGTAGTGAAGAGAATGGATTATGATTTTTAGAATATTTTCAAATTGCCCATAAATGAAAAATAGTACTGCAAGAAGATTGCAATATCAAAGATATATTTAAAATTACCCTATAAAGCTAGTGCCTTAGCATGCTCCCTTTTTTGTATCCTTTACTCATTCATTTCACCTAAACTTCTAATTATGGCACAAGCAAGTATTAGACACATGCAAAATTTTGTTGTGGCTAACTGTTTAAAAGGCTGTTTTGCAGGACACTCCATGCTGACGTTTACATTATGATTCATCCTTTTTTAATGAGGTGGTTGTATAATAGTAGATTATTTATGCTCTCATATTTATGGCACATTGTCCTAAAAGCCTTTGGGAAAAAATTGTAGGAACTGACATACTTGCTAGGTAATCATATCATTAAAAATAGATGGCAAATATGTTTCACAGCATTATAGGTTTTAAACTGCACTAACAGCATTTTACCCTTTGTGAAAATCAGAGGTTTCCATATAGAGCTTTTGGGAAGCAAATTGTTTGAGGCTGTAACAATATTTATTTAAATGTAAATTCCTCTGAAAATCAATTTATTTTAAAATCATGAGCAATGTTGTAAATGGGTAATGGGAAAAATAAAACACTGGGGATTTTGCATTATTTTATAGATTTTTCTATTTTATGGGATCAAATAAATATTTTATATAACTTGCACAAAGATACATTATAGAATGCATACGTTTAACAACTTCAAGAACCACATTTTCCTGAATGGCTAATCTTTTCCATTATTATTGTAATTCTCAGCACCTTTTAAATAAGATTTTGAGTTACTGGGCTTGCCAAACGAACATATTGATAAGCTTTCCTTTTAGTAAAGTTATTATTCTTTTCAGATCTTTTCTAAAATTTGCAGTATTACTTTTTCATTATTTTATGAATAGCAGTAGAACACATTTAGGGAATAACTGTAGCATACAATGCCTGAGTTTGCACAGGTTGCTAAAAATGTTGGATAATGTGGATATAGTTACTATAAATAATAAATAAATAAATAAACCTTTATTGTCAAAGTACAACATGTGTACTTTGAGATTAGCTGAGCCTCCCCCCGTGCTCTCTCCCCCCAACACACAGTGACAACAAACCCTCCATCCCACCACACTATGTGAACCAACTACACCACACACCGGCCTCCCAAGTCAATTCTGCATAAGATTATGTCCCATTTAAAAGCCTAACAGCCCACGGATAAAAGCTATTTTTCAGCCTGTTGGTACGGCTGGCTATATTCCTATATCTCCTACCGGATGGTAGGAGAGTAAAGAGATACCGTCCAGGGTGTGAGTCATCCCTGAGAATCTTCCTCACTCTTCCAAGGCAACGAGCCCTGGCAATGTCATCCAGTGGTGTCAGGGAACAGCCAACAATGTCTTGTGCTGTGCTCACTACCCTCTGTAATACTTTCCTATCCGCGGCTGTCAGACCAGCATACCAAACCACAATACCATACGAAAGGACGCTCTCTATAGTAGACCGATAAAATAGGGTCATTAGCTGTTGTTCTACCCTGTTCTTCCGCAAGACCCTAAGAAAGTGAAGCCTCTGTTGGGCCTTTCTAGCCACCTGAGTTGTGTTAACTTTCCAGGTCAGATCTTCACAGAGGTAGACTCCCAGAAATTTAAAGTATTTAAATTTAAATTTAAAATACTATATATTATGTGAAACAGATCATCTCCCTTATTCATCTTAGTGATTTATTTGTTTAGGCATAGCATGATGTATTAATATAAAAAGATATATTAACACAGAAACAGGCCCTCCCTCCCCATTTTTTTAGGATTATGTGTATTGTACAAATGCAGTCAGTAGGTAATAAACAAAGCATCCATAGCAAATTGAGAACTCTGACTTTCTTTCTTCCTTGCAAGTTTTTTGTGGTTTATACAGCCTTTGTAAAAAGTGGAAAAATGTATTATGTTCCAATTATTTGCAATCTTAATATTGGAATTAAGTTATTTCTCCTCTTCCCCACTCACATTGTAACTGATTACTGCAGAATCTTTAAATTATTTCTGGAACTTAGTTTAATGCTTGATAAACTTTTTCATTGCACCTGCTAAAATTTTATATTTTATAACATTTTATTTAGCTAAAAATAATATTCTACTGAGTGGTGAAAATCACTCTTTCAAGAGCAATTTCTTTTGGAAATTGTATTTTCGAAACACAAAATGCTAATAATGCAATTTACCTTGCAACTTCATGTTGTTAGACTCTATCACTAAAGAGTGCACAACCTAGCAGATAGTAGAATTAAAGAAGATTTGGAAGGACATAGATTTTAAGGGTGTATGTGTGTGTGTGTGTGTGTGTGTGTGTGTGTGTGTGTGTGTGTTTGTGTGTGTGTGTGTGTGTGTGTGTGTGTGTGTATACCTTTGAATCAGTTTTGAGAACTGGTCACTGCCTGCAAATAGTTTTGAAGGGAGCCATACAAATCAATGAAATATAAATGAAATAACTAAATCTTACATAATAAAGATAGGGAATCTATTCCGAATGTCATGGTCTTCAGATGACTTGAACTAAAACTGAAGACTGTTATTTGCTTGGGACTCACAGAAATGCATGTGGGGTTGATTATTGCCCTGAAGGCCCTACCCCTATCTTTTAATTCACTTTTAATGCTGGATTTTAATAATCTTTGCCTTTTTAAAATTTCATATGAACTATTTTATGTTTTCAGATTTGATCTGTGTACTGTCCAAAGTCTCTCTGGAAGGAAATGGGTGGTTTCTGAGTTTGATAAATAAATAATTAAAACTTCTAAATACCTTAGTCAGTAACCTCAATGCATCTAGAGGGCAGGGAAAAGCTGATTGTGCAGGTCAGTTCATTAAACTCTGCAGCCCTGATGTACATCTATGTTAGGGAAATCAAACTTTGGCTTTTAATTTTAAAAAGCACAGGAGCATTGCCTAAAACAAACAATAGAAGAGGTTCCTGCCAAGCAGTTGAATCAGGAGATACCCAAGACATAGCTCCAAATAAAATAACATCTGCTGGGGAGAGTGATAGTCTCATGAGTAGAAGTTGCTCCAATAAACGGTATCATCATCCCTCCACTATGTCGATGATAAAAGAAGACAGCCTGGTCTAGAGAGATAATGGATTCATCATGAAAGCCCGCATTATACTTACAGGTGCTCTTATCAATCAGCCATTCACATGTGGAATACATGTTTTCACTTAAGAACAATGCATGTCAGAGTCATAAAGCCTGCACTGTGAAAAACTTACAGGAAAATAACCAGGGAAAGTGAAGCATGGTGAATGGATTCAGGAAGGGCTAAATGCAATAGGCAGACATTTTAGCCTAATGTTCAACTGTCCAAAAAGCTCATTAAAAAAAAAATTCTGGTGGCTTTGTTGCTTATTTAGTGTAATATACTTTCCAAAGCAGGGAGAAAAGAAATAATTAATGATTAAATTATATAAGGCAGTGTTTCTCAACCTCCCCAATGTTAAATCCACTTCCAGAATTCCTCAGCTAGCATGATATAGGATATAAAATGGGGGTTTAGGAGATATGGTTATGATTTACACCTGAAAAAAACTGTATGATTTTGCTATTGATTATAGTTCATTAAGACCCCTACACAACCTTTCTCAAGCCAAGCCTTGAAAGGGGATATCCTTCTGAATGTTTGCTTCCTTATTAAATAATCAGTGAAATTATTTATTTGTAAATATTTCCATTCTCCTGTTCACTTAAAAATAGATTACATAAAGTCAAGGAAAACAAGAAAAATGCATACTACAGACATGTAGCCCTGAAATAAAGTACAAAAAGAAAAGTTAATTAGAAAACACATTCCCAAACACACAAACATATACAACAAACTGGGATCCCACTGCTTGGCACTAACTTATTTTAAAATAAAGAAACATTTTCAGAATGAATTAGAAAATATGGGGAAGAAAAATGCATCTCTGCAGATGGCAACCCCTAACTAACCATGTCTGTCTTTGGAAGATAAATAAGATACAGACTGGTTAGTACTGAAAGTCTCCAGGCAATACCAAGGCTCTAGTCTAGACTACTCTGAGAAATACAAGCAGAACAAGTATATTGATGAACGAAACTAGAATTTAGTTTTATAGACATTGAATAAGGAAAAAAAAATATGATAATTGCAATAAGACAATGTATGCATACAGATGGAAGAATAATGAAATACAGTGAAAGTTTGTTTTATAAGATTAACTAAATGGAAAAATTGATCAGTTTGGTTAGGAAGAAAAGGCTAAAATCTTATATAGACTTTTTGCTGAAAAAAGAAAAGACTGAATTGAAGATTTACTCATTTGGGAATTAAAAAGGGTCTAAAAACAAGGAAAGGGAAGGAATAAAATGGTACTATTTGGCAGAAAGAAATATGGAAATCATAATTCTATATCTTTCCTTTTATTCTTTGTACTTTTACTACATTTAGAAATTCTAATATTTTTTTTAACTTGTGTTTCCTCCTCCTACCCAAAACCAATTTAAATCTTGTAGCTCATACAAGCATAGACTTTTAAATAAAACATTTAATCCAAAATGTTTACCAGCAAACCTCTTCAGATTTTTGGGCTGTAATACTTGCATCTTTAACTACTGCATGTTTCCTAAAGCTTGTATTAACATATGTACAGCAATTATTTGAAACTAAATGAGAGACATAATGGAATATGATTATATTGTAAGAGTTAAAAAGTTTTCAAATTTTTTGCAGGCAAATCATAGTGCAAAAAAATATGGAATATAAAATCAGAGGCAGTACCCAAACGCCCACTTTTCCTTATTTTTTTTTTTAGCAATGTTAAGGTCTTAAAATATAACCAAACCAAAATTGAAAATCAGAACCGCTGTCATAGGGAAGAAGAAAACTTTGGGGAAATTAAAAGTTAGACTTCTGTGGTGTCAACAAACTCCATCAGATTAAATGTTCAATTACTGTCTGATTTCCTTTATTGAAGGGAGAGTAATCCAGAGCCATTAAGTCAGATATAAATCATCACTTGCCCTGCTGAATTTTTTGCAGGGAGGAGAGACATTCTCAGAAGTTATATAGCCCAAACTTAGTGGCAAAATAGTGATTTAAGCCCATTTTAATTTTTTTTTAATAAAATAGTATTTAACTGAAATAGTGTCACTCTGGAAAGTATGTAATAGAAAAACAAACAATAAATTGAAAGAACCACATAACATTGAAATACACACAATGTACAGTAGTCCTCAACTTATAACCACAGTTGAGCCTAAAATTTCTGTTGCTAAGTGAAACATTTGCTAAGTGAGTTTTCCTCATTTTATGACCTTTCTTGTCACTGTTGTTAAGTGAACCACCACAGTTGTTAAGTTAGTAACAGGATTGTTAAGTGAATCTGGCTTCCCTGTTGACTTTGCTTGTCAGAAGGTTGCAAAAGGTGATCAGATGACCCCAGGACACTGCAACTCTTATAAATATGAGTCAGCTGCCAAGTGCCTGAATTGTGATCACATGACCATGGGGATGCTGTAATGGTCATGTGAAAAATTGTGATAAGTCACTTTTTTCACTTCTGTTGTAACTTTGAACAGTCACTTAACAAAAGCGAACCCATTTAATTGAGCCAAAATACCTGGGGTAAAAGCCAAGTCTAAACAGCTTTCTTAAAAGCAAGCAATAATACTTTTCCTAAAGGGAGATTGGGGACTGTCATACTGTATATTGAAGGAAATTTTTTCCAGAGAACAAGAGCAGCTACTGAGTAGGCATACTTCCTAGCCCCAATAAAGTGGCAAAATTTAAAGTAGGGAAACTGGAGCATGGATTCCAAACAGGACCTTGTGGTGGTTGGAAGTTCTTGAGCAGGTGTCCCCAACCCTCAATCTGTGGATTGGCCCTGGTCCACACCATGGCAGAAACCAGGCCATGCAAACAAGCAAAGCCCCATCTGCAGGATACAGGCAGCACACCAAATCATGCCGCCTCTGGGCTGCGGAAAAACCTCTCTCCACAGAACCAATCCCTAGTGCCCAAAAGGTTGGGGGCTGCTGTTCTTGAGAGTAGTTTGAGTTGCTAAAACCATGAACAAGTTTTTTTTTTCAGCAGCTAGTGCCACTGGCAGCTATGTTGTTTAGATTTAGAGGAACAAGACACTATATGCCTGTGGATGAGGTTGGAGGATTTCAAGTGGTAGGTGTTTTCAGTGGAATGAACTTCCAGAAGCCTTGATGGTGAAGAAGATACCAAATGACCTGGATCATTATTCTGTTTACTGGGATTCTTATTGTGTCATCTGTATAACTAACATACTAGAAAACAATGTGCATTCTTATTCCAGGATGAATTTGTCTGGAAGCTTAAGCATGCAAAGTCTGTTTCCTGCTATGAGGCTTCTGACATTTATGGATAAGTTTGACAGATACCATCTAAAAGTTAATATTTCCCTTTTATTCTTTATCTTTTGATTGGAAACAAAATTGGGGATGCATTGTAAAAATGTAACCATTAATCATTCTTGTTCGCTTGTCACAGATCAATGATGGGATATCATTATATAATCTATTTTTTTGCATAGGCAAAAAATTAAACATAAAGGTTTGTATGTTTAAATAAATGACTGTGGGTTACGTACAACATTAAAAATTAATAATATAAAAATCCTAGAAACCCTCATTCCCATCCTCCATGGCAGGCATGTCAAACTGTGGGCCAGATGCATCATGCTGAACCGCGCCCACCCCATTGCCAACAATGGGGAAAAAGTCGTGATATGTTGCGCAATGTCACGTGACATCGCGAGTTTCATATGCCTGCTCCATGGCAACAACAAACAGATCATAAAGATCAACTACAAATCCATTGAGAATCCCCAGACAAATTGACAGAAGCATGTCTTCAAGGACCAAGAAAAGTAGCAAGGAAGGGGGGGCAACCTTATTTCTGAAGAAGTGATGTTTTGGAGACAGGGAACTCCTATAAAGGCCCTTCTTCTGTATTCTGTTACATGCAATTCTTCATATATAGGACCTGTAATGTCCTCTGCCTTATCACTCTGGTGGGCCTAGCTCACCCTTTCAATTTGATCACAGAGAGTATAGCTTTTAAATACAAAATAATTTCTCCTTCTAGAAACATAGCTGAACTCTAGAAAGATCACTATTATCAAATAATATCACATTTTGTTCAAGCAGTTATGGTAAGCAAATAGCTTCTTGTGAAAAGAGAATAATCTTTTATTTCTTTTAACAATTGAATAAGGGGAGTAGCATAGAAGAATTTGCAAATAGCACATTTATTAGGAAACTGGTACCCTCCAGATGTGATGGTACTTCAGCTTTCAAGTTCCAAGAATATTTTTGCAAGTCTACTACAGTTTCAATAATGTTGTGGCTTGCCCTCTGTGAGAAATTATTTCACTTGCTCAGAAGATTCCCTTAATAAGTGACCAGGAACCAGCATATATAATCAGGAAACATCATACTGTATATACGCCTTCCATACAGACAAATATGTCTATGTATGTATAAATCTGTGTGGCATATGTGTGTGTATACTTGACTTCTACACCGTGGCCATTTTCAAACGAGGTCTCTCGTTTGTGGAGTTCCTCACGGGTCGGTCCTCTCGCCTCTCTTGTTCAACATCTATATGAAACCGCTGGGTGAGATCATTCGTGGTTTTGGAGTTGGGTATCATCAGTATGCTGATGATACCCAGCTTTTTCTTTCTACCCCAAACCACCCCAGTGATGCCCTCGACGTGATGTCCCGCTGCCTGGAGGCGGTCCGGGTCTGGATGGGGAGTAACAGACTTCAACTCAACCCCGACAAGACTGAGTGGCCGTGCATACCTGCATCCCGGGATATTCAGAACATTCCATCACTTTCTATGGGGGGTGAATTATTACCCCCCATAGATGGGGCCCGCAATTTGGGAGTCCTCCTAGATTCACGGCTTACTTTGGAAGATCACATAGTGGCTGTGACTAGGGGGGCCTTCGCCCAGGTTCGCCTGGTGCGCCAGTTGCGGCCCTATCTAGACCGGGATGCCTTGTGTACGGTCACTCATGCGCTCGTGACCTCTCACCTTGACTACTGCAATGCTCTCTACATGGGGCTGCCCTTGAAGACCACTCGGAGGCTCCAGCTGGTACAGAATGCAGCCACGAGAGTTGTGTTGGGAGTCTCCCGATACTCCCATATAACACCTCTGCTCCATGAGCTGCATTGGTTACCAGTTGTCTTCCGGGTGAGATTCAAGGTACTGGTAATGGTGTTTAAGGCCTTACATGGCACGGGTCCGGAGTACCTTAGGGATCACCTGCTGCCGGCATCAACTTCCCTCCGCCCTGTGCGTTCCCACAGAGAGGGTCTCC